>JAAAKE020102265.1:0-14754 GCA_010014785.2 Anisolabis maritima
TTTCTGCTGTTTTTTTATTTTTTTGAGATGGCTCTTCTCCTGCTTGTGAGCCTTTGTCTTCTGTCTCTGTGGTTTTTTGTGCTTTTTTTTTTTTTTTTTTTTTTTTTTTTTTGGTAAATAGTTGTACTCATGGACTGACTGTCGCCACACTCTAACAAAACTTGCATTTATTTTTAACACCCACTAATACACTTTCGATAGCAAATTGATGTACTAACAAAATCCATTTTAACGCACTAACACTTAACACAGCGTAGTGTTAGTACAATCTATTAAATCTTGTTTATTTTTAAGACGTTGCCATCTCGCTCAAAATCCATTTGATAATTATGGTTCATATAGTTTTAGGAGCAGAATTTTGTATTCTTTCTTTATCTGAAATATTTATTTATCTCTTTTCAGATAAAAGCTTTAAATTGAAAAAAAAAAAATGGCTGATAAAGAGAAAGTTTTTAAACTATATTAGTTGAAGCAATTGAAAAACATCCGTGCTTGTACAGACACGGTTTAGTAGAATATTAAAAGCACATCGCGGAAAAAGTGTAGGAAATTGTTGGAAAAGAAGTTAACTTATTAAATTTAAAAAATATATATTATTATTGCCTAACATACGTTTCGTTTGGATAGGGACAGTTTTTTTTTTTTTAAGTTTTTGACTGTTCCCTCGTTTTAATCAAAAACATTAAATTTGTCCCTTTTTTCATGAGTGGTAAATAGGATAAAATAATCATTAAAAAAATCAAAGTTTGTTTGGGAAAATTACTTCTTGTATATAATATACATGGTATGTGAGCCCCTCTATTTCGACATAATGGAATAAATCTTTATTATTTAAATAGTTTTCAAGACCTATCATTTGAATTAGTTATTAATATTTAATATATACCTTGATCGGACTGACTTGGCTACTCAGATTATTTGTGAGTATATATTTTGCTGGAGGATCAAGTGACCATTTGGCCCCCAAGATCTTCAACCTATCCTGGGCCCCCATTTTATTATGATTTTATTTACTGTTTTCATTTTCGACATGATTCAACAAAATGAAGTAAAAACAGTTGCAAATGAGTTGCTTCGATGAACGAACAACTTCCATGCAACGATGGCACTAGAGTTGCAATTGGGTTGCGCCGGTGGGCGAAAGGACTAATGGGGACATTTCAAAGAGCAAAGTTTCATTTAATCTCAGATAATTTATATAAACTGAAAACTTGATATCCTATATATATTAAAGTCAGGAACATCTCAAGTTTGTGAGATAAATCGCCTAACAAAACTGGGCCTTAAGATAGCGTTTTATAAAATATAAATAATATTTAAATATAAAAAATTTTTTTAAATTATTCCAAACCTGATTATAATTGATAATCAATCGAAAATGTGAGATGTATAATATATTTTTATAGTCGAGTTAATTTCCGATGACGATTGATTAAGGGAGGTTGCATAGGTAGCATTTGTCATCACCTTCAATATTTTATTTATATATAAATTTTCAGAAAAAATTCCTATTAGAATGTAAAAAAATAAGTTACAATGTAAATCAATACATTAAAACATTTAATTTTAATGGCCTGAAATATAATATTAAGTGGAAATTTGTTGGTTATGAGGAGAAAGATGAAGGCCCTATTAATTTTAACTTTCCTCCGAAGCTCGACTAAATTACATAAGCAGTCAAGAAAAAACACTTTAAAAAAATAAATATGATTTTAAAATTACAAAATCTCGTTCTACTAATCAGGGCCTCATATCGGGTGAATACGACGGCGACCACAAGTTACCCGAGCTAAAACTGACATTTCTTCTATTCCTCTATGCTTGTCTTCTTGTTCCTCTTCTCAATGCCGATCCCGATTCAAATGGAATAAGGACTAAGAAGACAAGATCTCTTTCACGGCTTCTATAAGCTACTAAGAATTAAATGTTTGATTCATGATATAATGTACGTGGTGTGGCACTCCTACTTATCACAGGAACTGGTAAATACTTATGCAATAATTCCTTAAGGAAACACATTGTAGCAATTAATCATTAGAAAAGCCCAGTTCGCCTCGTTATGGTAAAGCCCAGAAGGATTTGGAACAAATTAGTTCGATTCGATTTGCAATCATTAATCGAACCGAAACTTTTAGTTGTTACTACTCTTACTTGTTTTCTTTCTTCTGGAAAAAATAGACTAGTAGATCAGTTAAATTAAATAAATTTTAAATACAAGCGAACGAAGGTACCTGCAGCTAACTTATCTTTTTTGTTGGCTACCTTAGAACTACCTTTTTCTTTAAGGAACTATTGGAAGCATTTACTAGTGTCTGCGTGGTTCGAGGATTATATCCGAGCCAACCATTTAAATAATTAGATTTACTATATGTTTTAAATATTTTTATAATTAATTAATAATTTTATGTCAGATAAGGGAAGCTTCAAAATATCAATCTACATAAGAAAACCACTAAACTACTTTCAATAACGATCGATATAAATTTCATGTGATCATTTATATTTAAAAAAGATAACAAAACTTTATTTATAACTATGATTTTTTTCAGGTCTTGTTAAATTATTAGTAGTTGTTGATGCTTCCAACTTTTTTTTCCAATCTTTACATCAACTCCTATTTTTTATTTTAAATTTTCTTTTAAACTTTTTCTTTAGCCTTTTTTTGTTTTTTTCTTTATATTGATTCCTCAAATAAGATGTTCTTCTGAACAATCAACATTATTTAGGGTCTGGGAACAGAGCCTGTCAGAAATTTTTTAATCGTTTAACGGAGAACGAATGAATCGATTAAAAAATTGATCATTTTATAATCTCAGAAAAACTTTTCCTTTTTTTTCAAGCAAATTTTACATAACAACTGTTTGCTTGAAAGGCATAATTATATATGAAGAGAGAACTGAAATCGACAACGACTGCTACTTTTTTTTAACAAATAAAGAAAATTCAAAAAAACATATCCTCATTTAATAAATACTTAGTACCGAGCCCATGCCCATGTAACTAACCTTATATTAAGAGTAAAGTAACCGTCCGTCCGTAATTCTGTCTGTCCTTCACGTTAATTTAACTAATTTACTCTTGAGCAGGACCTTTGAAATTTTTTTTGTATTATTTTTAAATTGAACATGCTATGAAAAATAGGACATTACAATCAATTCTTTGGAAGCAGTATACAAAATTTATTTTAAAAAATGCATAGCAACTCTCCTTGGTTGAGAAATTAACCCATACCACACTTTTATGCTTATCAAAAATAAGTAGACAAATCAATCTATTTTGTCTCGTCTTAATTAACAATTAGGAAAGCTACATAAAATCCAATATAACTTTTATAGTATGTAAAACATTTGAAATGATGGAACTCGTCTGTTTTATTTTGATACGAGGCTCTATTTCATTTATATTTTATCTTTTCTATATAAAAGATAAATTTTGTCTACCTGTTTGGACGTATCTTTGCAAAACTAATAGTTGAATTTTCAGAGGATTTTTCCAATGTCTAGAATTTTCCGGTAGTTGTTTAAGACTATGATTAATTTCCTCTTTTTAGAGGGGTCACTTGAAACTGATTAACTCAAAAACCTATGGAATTTTTTCAATATATAGAAAATTTTCCTTAATATATAAAAGACTATATAGTTGATATTGATTAAGGGCTCTAACTACTGCACTGTAACACATTATAGGTCTGTTAGAATTTATGATTAGATATCAAAGAAAAAAAAAAATGGTAGATTGTTTTTGTATTCTCAACTATAATTAAACTCAGAGGTAGGGAAGGTAACCTTAATATACAAAATATGAAGCAACACCCTTTTATCACAATGTACAGATTATATTTTAGTTTTAAGAAGAACCCAAACAAATATGAGGGTGTTGTGAATGGTCCCAATTTGGGAAAACTAAATATCAAAGTAGAGTCCAGGGGGACGGGCGGCGTAGCTAGATTTATAATATACTATCTTCCTTTGGTTTCTTATTGAAGGAACTATAAAAAAAATCCTTAACAATGAAAGAAAATCATTTCTAATAAAAAATTTTTTTTTTCAAAATATTTTAAAATGTATTTGATGCCTCCACACCCTGCCGTAAATCCCTTCACATTTATTTAAAAGTTATAAACTTTATCCAATTTCATCCAATTTAAAATTTTGTTTTTTAAAGTTGCTTTGGCTTGGCCCGTTTGCAAATTCAGTTTTTTCTCTGTATTGATTCAATTTTTTTTATTTTGGGGTATTTTTTCATCACAATCGCTTATCTATTTTTAATAATATCTCAGAACCTATTTATGTTTTTCAATCTACTTTCAATTTTTCCTATCGTGAAATTTTGTTTGACTTTTTTTTATTCTAAAAAAATAAATTTTTAAAAATCTTTCGAAATACTTTGGAATCACCGGCAGATAATTTGTGAAATAGCAATGGAGGAATAAATATATATCTTTTATGAGTAAAAAATATTTCATAAGTAAAAAAAATTAGTTTCCATTGGAATAAAAAATTTATTTTAATTATTCTTCTTGGGACAGAAAAACCTGAAAATATTTTAACATTAAATAACAATCTTTATTTTTTTTTAGGGATATTTGGAATAGGTTTTTGGAATTTGAATCTAATATTGGAGATCTTGCAAGTATAGTTAAAGTGGAAAAAAGACGAAGCGATATTTTGGGACAAGTAAGTAATTTACTTTCTCTTACCTATATATGAAATATATAGTGAGAAAGTATTGATTGCAAAAAAATTGATGTCGAGATTTCAACGGAAATACACTTTTTGAGGTCTCTTGAGTCTAAAAAAATGGGTCTCGCAAAGTAGTCTGTCTGTCTGCGTGTGTGTAAGTGTACAAGATTTCTCAAAAACGAAAAAACATACGAGGCTGAAATTTTATATTTAAGATAGGTACTCTTGTGGCCTGCACCTCAGAGCTTTTTTTTGAATATTGTAAAAACGGCCAAAGAGTTCAAGCACTTTATTGATGTAGTTTTTTAGTTTTTTCGATTTTTCAAAAATTCGCTCTAACGATTTTGATTAAAATTCATCTATCAATTATTTATTAGATTATCTTTGAAATGTATTAACCCTTATCCGCCCCAAAATTGTATGGGACCCACTTTATTGATGTACGTTTTAAGTTTTTTGTGAAATTCTCTTAAACTATTCTAACAATTTTGATTAAATTGGCTGTACATATAATAAATTAGATATTTAAGATATATTAATAGCCCTGTCCCTGGTCTGGCTTCACGTACCAAAGGACAGAGGTTCGCTTCCCGACTTAGACGACAAAAATTTATTTAAATTATATTGGCTACCAATTAATTTAAATAAATAAATAAGAACGGATTCTAAATGGTCTCAGATGCCGAAAAAAAATATATATTTTCATTTTCCACCTTAAAATAGTGTGGGACCCTCAATTTAAAGGTTCCTCTCGGGCGCTTATATATGATGGATACTGCGCACCTCGCTTCTGCTAACTGGAGACTGTCACCAGCCTCTCTAAACACTTGCGATGGCTTGTATAGGCCTGTCATGGGGCAACATGCCCGACACAAAAAATCTAGACTGACAGCACATCAGCTTTCCTTAGATTAGGTAAGAGAAAGTTATGCTCGTTTAGTCATACCAGATTTTTTATTTTTTAAATATTAAATTCATATATAAAGATAATTTGATAAAAATTTTACTATAAAATAAAATAAAATTTGATAATGTAGGGCGGTCTGAAAAACTTGACATACTTTTTATATTTATTTTATTCTAAGCTACCCATGTTAAAATAATCAGTTAAACTAAATTCAGTCAAAAAATATTATTAGAGAAACTTGAAGAGCAGATTTACTACTCTAATCAGTTAGATTAACTTTCTAAAAAAATCTGGTGTAAAAAACGCACATCATACAACTTTTTCTTACTAAGAAAAAGTAATATAATGTGCTTTTACATCAGATTTTTTGTGTCATATTTTTTTCTTCCTGATAGTCTATCAGCAACCAAGAGGTAAATACTGGTAGCATAAATTTTTTCCTTAGAAGCAATTTTGAAAAAATGAGGGATAAGGATTAATATATTTCAAAGAATTTCTAATAAGTGATTAATTTTAATTAAAATCGTTAGATCCGAAAATCGAAAACATCTAAAAAAAATACATCGGTAAAGTACTTTTACTCTTTGGCCGATTTTAGTAAAAAATTTCGAGACACATACGATTAAGGTATCTAACTTAGATATAAAAGTTGAGCTTCAAATGTTTTTTTCGTTTTTGAGTTACTTTGTGAATACACAATTAGTTCATTTTGCAAGGCCAATTTTTTTAGACTCAATGGACCTCAAAACGTATATTTCCGTGAAATCTCAACATCGAATTTCTCTATATACCTTAGATTATATATATATAGGTAAGAGAAAGTACAAAGATTCCTTTTTCTAATAAACGAGTAGAACTTATACCTATATCAATTCAATCTTTCTATTTTTATTTAAGAGTTAATTTAACAAATAATATTTTAGATTTTAAAAAAAATGTATTTATTTATTTTTAGATTAAAGAATTTGAAGGAAAAGAAACAGCTCAATTAGTAGATCGATATAAATTCTTGAACCTTTACCCATGCACACCTGCTGAATTAAGGTTTTTAACAATATTTTATTTAATAAAATGTTTTTTTCTTATACTTATAAATATATGTTTTCTATACCCAAAATATTATTTAGATCCATAGGATACACTGAGGTAATAACTGCAGCTAATAAACTTCGGCCTAAAAATTGTGGCGCCATTGGATATGGAGATGACGATACACTTCAATTTCCTAAACCAGATTTTACACAAATGATTCCATTTAAAGCCAAAACTCAAATAATTCGAGGAGAATTACAACTTCCAGGCAATTAAAATAATGAAATATTTTATTAATGTTAAATTAATTAATATAAAAATTATTTTAATAAATGAAAAACATTTTTAGGCGGAGTTTTTCCATATCCACCAACGATCGGTATTCTATGCGCTCTTCTTCCTCCTCCTCGATGCTTCCAAGGCCCTTTTGTGTCTGTTGGAAGACTGATGGAACTTTTTAAGAAACTTCCCTTTCCAGATAAGCGTAAGTGCAAATATTAAAATCGGTTTGATAGGAGTGTCTCATTCAATTTTTCATATACGAGATCTCAAACGAACCACAAAATATCTTCTACTAAAACTAATGGAATCAAAAGAAGTAAATAATTAATATTAAATAATATATTTACTTACTTCCATTCTAACCTAAAAGGGCATAAAAATATCACGTTTTTAAAGATGTTGGGTTACAAAAAAAAAAAAAAAAAAAAAAAAAAACAGGCAAAGTTGGTGGAAAAGAAAATTTGAGTCAAAATCAAGAAAAGTACAGGACAGAAAAACATGTAACACTGTCTGTGAGTGTGTGTGTGTGTATGTGTCTGGGGGGAACTAAAGAAAATCTTTATGCCAAATTAAGATTAAATTTTGAGGTGAAAAAAAATGAAAAGTTCAAGCATTTATCCCAATTTCAAGTTTTAGATGTGGAGTGATGCCATTTTGACACAGCTCTTAGACAAATATTTTTAAGCTAATAAAAAAGTACTGATATTTTATTTAAAAGTGAGAAAATATCAGCCAGGGAGTGGAGCTCTTTAGGAATGAAATAGTTTTCAACTTTTTTATTTTTGAAAATTGGAGTTTCATTCCTAGGGGCTCCTATGGGCTCCTTCCCATTACTGATATTCTCTCTTTTATAAATAAAACCGTCTACAGTCACTTAAATACACCATCTTTTAATGTAATTTGTTTTTATAATTTTTTTTAGCAACTGTTTCGAATCAAGGTAATGGGTATGACCCACGATTGTTTGAAATGGCAAAATCCGTTCATTGGGTAGTCGACGAATCCGGAGACTCTTCGTCACTACTTCACAAGAGGAGAAGAAAGATTCCTGATGATAGTGATGATGATGACACATATTTACATGCCGGTCCACCCGCTAATGATATTTATAGATTGCGGCAACAAAAAAGAGTTAAATAACATTAACCTATCATTAGGTTCACTTATGAAGTTGAGTTTTACTAATATATTTATGCTACATTGGACAATGTATTTTACAAATGATTTTATATGTTTGTAAATTATCCAAAGAAGGTTAAATGAAGCAAAAAAAAACTTAGAATTAAATAAAGCCATCATTAGAATAGAATTAAATAATATATGGTATATAAATAAAAGATGAGACAGTCAAAAAATTTTCAAGTTTTCTTTTAATAAATCTACAATTTCTCTTTTTTATTTTTTTTCATATATATTCATTTTCATACATTATTAAATTTGAAATGACTTATTCCAATAGTTCAGCCATACTTAACCTACGGCCCAAAGTGCTTGGAAATTTTAATTATTTGATATATATATATTTATATATATATATATTTGTATTATTTATTATTTATTAATATATATAAACAAGTTATGAAATAGCAAACAAATGGATGCGGTCCGAAAGAAAGGTTGTGTATGGCTGCAAGAGATGGATCAAATTTAAACCTGTATTATTGTGTTTACCATAAAAAATTTGTTTATAAATATAATTATAATTACTCTCTTATGAGAATGCAGTGGCTAAGCTGCGGATTACGACTCTAGAGTTGCAAAATAGCACAGGTTTGAGTCCGGCTTCCAGCAAAAAAAAATTACTTCAAACTTTACGAGAAGTCTCCTCAAGGGGTAGGAAAGGGAGAGATAATCTCACCCCATTTAAAAAGTGGTATCACAATAGGCTATTACTGGCCTAAGTGAATCTCCACGGCGGGGGCGGTAAGCATCTCAACATAACATACTCTCTTATCATTTTCCATAGTACAAAGTTGATTTTATTCAAATAAAAGAGTTGCCTTTTTTTCAAAAGGATTTATCAAAAGAAAATCTAATATTTGACTGAGTATAGAATAAAATTATTCAAAAATATTCATAATTTTTCTCTAAGATCTATTTTTAAAATATAATATTATATTATATACATCTTTTATTTATAAGTTGAATATTTTTAAATAATTTTATAAATGTCTTTAGTTTTTCATACATTTTTAAAGATAAATTATTACCAATTGATGAGCTTATTTTGATTTTTTTATTTTTTCAATATTTAGTTCTTTTAAGTTATAAAAAAATAGCAAGATGTTATAAAAAAAAAAACATTTTTTGATTTTTTTGATTCTACATGATTTGATAACTAAATAAAAAAATTTATTTTTATTGAAAAAGTTATACATGAATATATTTTAATATAAATGAATTTATAAATAGTTTTTATGAAAATATTTGTAAATCGCTTAATTTAATATCAAAAAATATCTTCACCTGATTTTTTAAAATATATCATGTAAAAATTTTTTGTTTATAATAAAAACTTCATTAATAATTCAATATGTTTAGAATTAAGAATTTTTATATTATTGTAATAATCTAGTGTACTATTGAATCACTTTCAGATGGGTAATTTTGAAATCATCTAACAATACAGACACTCCTATTTCTACGAATCAGTCGTTAAACGAAGAATAGAATAGGTCCAAAACTGCCCCCAAATTTATATCGTAATTTGTTTTAATTTGCAACTCTACTATATTTATATGGTGAAAAATTAAACATTACATTTAATAATGAATAATTTTAGTCATCGAATTCTTCATGTAGCTGTTGAAGAAATTTGATTCCCGATCAGAAATGTTTTGGAATTTCTCAGTCGTGATACCAACGGTCGTTAAAAGAACACATCGTAAAAGGAGGAGTACTTGTATTGTAAAATATTGTAAAATTTCACATCATCTCATTTGATCTAATATCTAGAATTAACAAGAAATTTCTTTAATTTCAAGGCCAGATTTAATTTAAATTCCAACATATAACATAAATACTTCTTTAAAAATTGAATCAACCCAGTATTTTGCCATCTTTTTCATATACGACTCATTTTTCATTATTATATTTATGTATAGATTTATATTTAATATTTCTTTAATACTAGATTTATTACGATTAAGTATAATTGCAAAAATCTTTTATTTGATCTTTTTTGGGTTTTATTTAAATATTTTAAGACCTTTTTGTAATTTCATCTAAAAACATATATTTAAATCCGGCCTTGTTCACTTAAAATAACTAATATGTATACTAGAAAAATTATTTTCCTAAAATGAAACAACTCCTAAATATAAATTTGATAAAATTATTTTATTTATCCTATTTATTCCATTTAAAAATTAAATGAAAATTTTTGCTCATTAGAATAAAAGGCTATTTTTGCCAAGAATACAATTAAATTTGTTAATATTTATTATTATTTTATTGTGGAGGCCTAAGTGGCGAAAACAAGTGATGCAGCAACGCTACATAATATTATTATTATCCTTAATATCGAAACATTTTTATTAATTTAATTATATTCTTGTCAAAAAATATAGTCTTTTATTTTCAAAGGCAAATATTTTCATTTAAATTCTGAATTTAAAAGTGCAGAGAACCAATCACATTCTTAAAGAATTTTAAATTTGCAAAAAAATTCTATTCAATTATATTTTATATTTCTTCATTTTTTATTTCACTTATAACAATTAACCAATTTAATTTTATTTATACATATCAAGATAATTATAATTTTTAAATAGAGCATATTGAATTACAATCCGTAACAAGACCAGAAAATTACCCAGGGCCTTCCCTAAATATTTTTATTTATTATAATAAAAAATGTTTTTTTTTTTTAAATTTGAAATAAATTCATTCTTCGAATCATATTTAATTTAATTAACTTAAGCAATAAGAATTATACAAAAAAATGAACAGCCATTTTTTTCCTTCTCTCTTCCTATATTATTTAAGAGGAAATTATTTTAGAGAGTACTACATTTTAAAATATTTTTTTATTTGTATAATAAACACACTACTTTACAAAGTGTTAAAAGAGTTTTAACATTGTTTTTAGTAATATAAAATAGAAATACAGCCATCCATCTAAGTGATTATTCAATTCAACAAATTTGGCCATTCTTCAAAAATGTTTTCAGTTTGAACGAACCAAAAAATATGATGGTACTATTAAAAAATATAATTAATATTAAAATTAAATTAAAATGGGTTTTATGACTTTGTCAAGTTAATTTATTTTTAATAAATGTCATGAATATATATTATTAATTTACATTTAGGAAAAGCAGTTTCATAAATTAAATCGCGTTTTTCGGTGAAAATGATTTAGTTCTCCTTTTGAAGCCATTTTTGTAGTAGACAGCTGACGATGGTACCAGGATCGCAATAATCTTGTTCTCCAAATCATGCCAGTCTATTTCAGTAGATAAAAAAAAAGAAATTAAAAATTTTTCAAATCAGTTCGTTTCTTTTGCGCCACCCTATATATATATATCTGTATATTTGATTAATAACTAGATTATGGTATATTCAATCTAATTTTATATGAGTAAATGATGAAGAAGAATGCCCTGGACGGAAACTTAGCGCTATAGGGACTAGAGATTATGATCCTTGTATCGAAGATTTAGTAATACACTGTCTCACTTATATAAGGGTAACGTAAAAAAAATCATAAAACAAATGGTAATATGTACTTCGAAATACTGTGGAAATCAGGACATTATTTATGAAAAATGAACAAATGGTATTCCTAGGCTAAGGTTCTTTCTCATAAAATATTGATTTTATTGCACTAATACACTCAGGGGCTCACACCTGTTGAGTATCATAAATTGTCTGACCTAATACATTTCTTCTATTCTTTCTATGCCAGCCTTTTTTTCTCTTTTGTTTTGTTTCAGGCAGTCTAACAGACCGGCCTGTTTTTTTTCAGCCTAACATAGGGAGGTACCAATTTATATATTGAATAGACATTTTTGCCAGTGGCCTTCTAACATCATTTTGATTTATTGCAAATATTTAGGTATATAGGTAAAAAATTTTTGAATAGCTGATTCAACGAACGACAGCAGCGAAGATTTCCGAGGTCTAAGTAACTCTCCAGGGGCCCCTCTCAGGCTTCAGCTTTGTATTTTTTTTATTTCAGTGAACTGTAGGTATATAAAAATATTTTAAGATTTTATATAATATCCTATCCGCTATGAGTCACCAGTTAGTTAAATCCACCTCTGTATAAATATAAGAAGTAGCGGTAGCAGGATTTTTTCTTTGACCAAGGCTTTCCAGCCAAATAATTTTTTTTACTTTTTGCGAACTTAACTTTTGTACAATTAAAATTTTTTCTGTAGTTTTTTTTTTTTTTTAAGTGATTTGACTATCCCCATAGCCACGCCAGTAATAATATATAAATAAATATATGTCAATACGTAAATATTATCTCTTCATAAATAATTTAAATATTTTAAATTCAGCGCTACACTCCAACTTGTGAAATTTTTACTTAAATTTGATTAATTTCATTTTTAGACAACAATTTTTCTAATTTAAATTATAATTTTTTTTTTTTTTTAGTTTTTTTATAGATTATTTTTATTTATATTTAATTAAATATTTTTGTTGTTAAGTTTGTTAGCTCCTCTATAATGTGATTTGTTTAACTGCCCTCAATGTTTTTTTTTTTTAAATATTTGTTTAATAATATTTTCGGGCGTCTTTAATAAATTAAGTAAATCCTTTTTTCTTCTTTAGATGAAATTATTGAAATTAAAATTAAATGAAATTGTTTCTTAAAGTGTTTTATCATTAAAAAAAAATTTGCTTACAATTTTACCAGTCAAACTACTGGCCGATTTCTAAATGGCAACATCGCATTGTCAGCCATAAGTAAAAACAGACGGAAAATTAATTTACGATAAATAATTAATATCTCCATTATTATAGGGTTAATTAAAGCAAAATTTCATAGGAATAAGAGTATAAGATGGGGAATGTAATTATATAGAGAAAAATAATAAATTAAAGAAATAAATAAAAAGGAATAGAAAAAAATGCCTCAACACGAGCAGGTATTTTAATTAATTAATACCTCTTAAAGTAGATGATGTGCCCTAATAAAAATTTGCAGGTATATTCTTTATTAAATTCTGAATCGAATGATATGTTGTTTATCGGGGTACCACCCGTCAGAGGGGGTGAAAAAAAATAACCACCCTTTCATTAAGGACATTTATATCTACTATACTAAGCTATGTGCCCTAACGAAACTATGCACGTTTATTCTTCATTAAATGCTGAATGATCCAATGATATATCGTTTATCGGGGTAGTCCCCGTCAGAGAGGTTGGAACTGGCGTCTCAACACGAGCGTAAGAGTTAATAAATTTATAACTCTTATACTAGACAATGTGCCCTAACGAAAATTGGCATGAATATTTCTTATTGAATACTGAATCCCATGATATATCGTTTATTTACTCCCCGTCAGAAGGGTGAAATTGAACATTTAACCCTTTCTTTTTGTAAAAAAACCCTCAACAACAATATAGTGGACTAAGCAAATTACAACTTTCATTTTAGTTTTGCGCAAGATTTTTTTATATAAAAAGATTAAGAATTTCAAGTATACAGTCAAAGGGGGTTAGATGACTAATAGAAGAAGCTAGGGGGTCATTGAGAGAAAGGTTGATCTACAAAAGACTGGGCTAATTTTACATTGCATTGAAACAACGAATTTTGTTATTTTTTAAAATAAAATATAGTTTAACAATTAACTAGGAAATTATTTTAGATATTAATAAACTTATGATTAACACTAAACCACGCGTGTTGTGGTAGTTAAGTTGGATGTTGGTCTGAGCTCGCACGTGCTGGGCTTGGTCCCTTTTAAATGTCAGGGTGTCTTTTGTTCTGTGGTTCTATTGAGGATCTATGTAAATTCCATTACTTGAAGGAAAAACCCTTGTATGCATTAGTCATCCTCTCTATGTTGTGTGCCGCCATATAGACTCTATGGAATTTTGATGCTCTATGTTAGCATCGCAAAACCCCACTGTTGCACAAAGACGGCTAGGCATCTTTTCCAATCGCGCGTTTCTTTACATAGTGGATAAGATAATATAGGAGACAAAGGCAATGAACTTATAAAATAGTTCCAGAAATGCGTTTTCTAGAGAATATAGTTGTAAATAACATGAATTGTTCAAACGGTCAAATGTACGCTCGTGGTAGGAAAGACTGGCTATGAAATTTTTTTAGAAAGTAAACAATAAGAAAAGTTGTGAATATTGAAAAATGGGTTGTATGTATACTATAAGAAAAGTCAATAACTTAAATGGCGATACAGTAACGAAATTTCAAAAACGATCATTTGCGCGTGGTAGGTTTAGTGTTAATCATAAGTTTATTAATATCTAAAATAATTTCCTAGTTAATTGATAAACTATATTTTAACTTAAAAAATCACAAAAAATTCGTTGTTTCAATGCAATGTAAAATTAGTCCACAGTCTTTCGTAGATCAACCTTTCTCTCAATGACCCCCTAGCTTCTTCTATTAGTCATCTATCCCCCTTTAACTGCATACTTAAAATTCTTAATCTTTTTATATAAAAAAATCTTGCGCAAAACTAAAATGAAAGTTGTAATTTGCTTAGTCCCAGCATATTGTTGTTAGGGTTTTTTTACAAAAAGAAAGGGTTAAATGTTCAATTTTACCCCCTCTGACAGGGAGTAAATAAACGATATGGCCTTGGCTGGCAATGCGACGTTGTCATTTAGAAATCGACCGCTAACTTCACACTGCTAACAATTTTGAAT
>JAAAKE020102276.1:0-18174 GCA_010014785.2 Anisolabis maritima
TTTATAAACTATATCTCTGTGCAAAACTTTAATTGTGTGCCCCTATGCCCCTTTCCACCAATATAGGATAAAGAGTATTAACAAATAATCAAATCTAATAAATAATATTAAAATTAAAAAAAAAAAAGTAAATGTTAGTATAATTAATAATAATTTTTTTAAGTATTTCTTAACAGCATGTTTTTACTATTCTGATGTCTCGCGAAAATTGCGACAGTGCGACAATCCACTTTTCCACTTATTAAAAAATTTCTTAATTTATATCCTCGGCTCAATTTGTAAACAAAATTCAAACTTTTTTTAAACATGGACATTAGAATAGATCTGTTTTATTAACGTCAAAAAATTTGTTTTAATCACATCGCTATAGCAAAAAGATATTACACTTGATTAGTTAAATAATAAAAAAAAGCTTAGTTTACCAATTTGATTATGGTCTTCAGCCTGCCTACAAATTTGGGTTTCAAAAATAAAAACGGCTAAACTTATAAATGAGCAAGTATTATAAGAATTACTGAAACAATTTCAAAATTTTAATAGTTTCTAGAAAATGAAAAGGGAAAAAATATTTTCATGGTTGAAAAAAAATACTATGTAACTATTTTTAAAATGTCTTCTTTGAAGCCCATAAACGCAATTTTTTTGGGAATTTTGCTATCGGTTTTCTAGACTGCTTTTCAAATTTGCAAAACCTTTTCTAAACTTTTTAACATAATATCGAAATCTCAATTGTATGTGGATGGTCGTTTCCCCCCCTCCTTTAAAAAAAAAGTAAAAAAAATTGCCGAAGAAAAATGTCTAAATGAAATTTCCAAAAAAAAAAATAGTACAGAGAAACAAAAATCAATTATAAATACTAGACAAGAAGAAAATTATATTTTTCCCTAACTGACGGTCTTCGGATTTTCCCGATCTCTGAGAATGTACTGATCGGGAAAAAAAATATATCAATACACAAAATCTGGTATGAAACCATATCACATTACTTTTTCTTAGTAGATAAGTCAATTAGACACACCAGGTTTTTTAGAGACATGTATTTCGGTTGAAATCCCTAAATCGAATTTTTTTGGGATTGAAAGGTTTCTCTACATACTATATATATAATACATAGGTAAAAGAAAGAAAAAAGAAAGAGGAGAAATATTTATATTATCGTTGAGTCACTTATTAAAAATTGTTTTTATTTTATAAACTGAAATTAAACGAAATCAAATTCTATAAAGATAATATTTATATACAGTTCGGAGAAAAGATTATAAACTTTAAGTTTTTCATAAATAAATAAATAGACAGGACCCTATAAATAAAAACTCTTTTAATTCTTGATAATGAAACATGAATTGCACAGAAAAAGAAAAAAAAAATAAAATGAGAGTAAAATCTCTAAAAAAAAAAAGAATGAAAATGAGAGCTTAGTTTCAGTTACATACATCCCAGCATGGAATCTACAATTTATCCACTGTAAAATATTAAAATAGTCACATATTATTTTCAAATCTTTTCTAAAAAAACAAGTCTGCTAGATATCTATTTTGATTTGACAAGAAGAGGAGAAACTAAACGAATCGACATCGACGGTAAGCCAGTCCATCCATCAGAGAGCGTGGTTTAAACGGCATCATTAATGCGTATGGGGTATGTGGCACGTGGCACATTGGCAGTGGTAGAGCACACATGCCACTTGGCAAGGGCGCATTGCCCCGATTGGATTAGTTGGGCTTTGGTGCGCCTCTATGCAGTCATTAGCAGCCAATAGACTCACTCTTCCCTGGGGGAGGCTGCCCCTACCCCCTTGACATGCTCTTTGCACCCTCGCTCTCTTTGCATGCACGCAAATCGATGTCTACCCCAACCACCACTACCACTACAACCATTCACTCACCACTTCAGGTGAAATTAATATATCACAAGATTTCATCAGACATAATTGAGATGTTTTATTTAAAATCTATTAATATTTTTTAATTCTTTAAGAATGGGAGTAACTATAAGGGGCGGAACTTAATGTTTGACATTAAAAAAACTCAAATTAAATATTATAATAAATAGTCAAAGGAAAACAATTTTCTCTTTCGCAAATTGGGGGACAGGGGGCGAGATTTGAATATCCCCGGCCATAGGATATGATATGAAGCCTGAAGATATGATATGAAGATTTTGAGAGTCAAAAATAAATATGGAATGAGATTCATAGCGGGTAAATAACGCCGAATCAGGAAAGAGGTTTCTTTTGAAACATGTAATGATCAAATGTATCTCAAAACGGACCTTATTATATTTAAATATTTATGAATTTTTCTATTCTATTCCATTCTATTGTAAAAAATTATGATTTATTTTTTTTAATTTGACTAAATGAGATGGGTTCTATTGGTTGCAATGGATTAATCCTTTTTATTTTATATAGCCTATAGTTTTTCAACAGAAGAGGGTATTTAGGAATTAAACATTTTAATTTTATATTTCTGTATGATAAGCGTAAACCTAATCGCCTCTGCCACGATGAACCTCTATAATTTAGGGTCAGTAGTTCTTATAATAAGTTCTTTTAAAATAATTATCTACCTATTAATTTAAACATATATGGATGAATAAGGTAACTACAAATTTATATTTATACAAAAATTTATTATGTCGACAAAAAATTTTAATAGTCAAATCTATATTTTATTAAAACCATTTTAATAAGTTCTTTCTTCTTTAAAGATGAAAAAGAACTGATACATGTACTATTTATTTATTTCGAAAGAAATGAGTTGGCTTCTTAAAAAAAAGACCCAATTAAATGATAAAGGGGTGATTCTTTTTCTTACGATGGAGGGGACAGACACTCTATACATCAATTAGCAGTCATTTTTCAATCGTGTCGAGAGGCGATGTCATTCGTCATTGTAGCTCTCTGCTCCCCTTTTCTAAGGGTGTGGGGCGATCGAGTGGAACCTAATTTTCTCACGATGCTGTTTACTCATTAAACACCCTCTAACACTAAATTTAGTGGGGTCTAAGTGACCTCGCGTCATTGCCTCTTATTTCTGCCCTTGGTCTCTTATTCCCTTATTCCCATAAACGACCACAAAACGCGTGTCTGCCTTCCTCTTCAATGCTAGATGTTTTTCACGGATATAACCTAGCCACCCCTCTGGATCCATCATCCTTTTTTAACATATAAAAATCCAAAAGATCAGGATTCTAAGATCTGAATTTTTTCAACAATATATATATATATATATATTGTACATATTCTCTCGTTTTATTTTTGTTATCATTTTTATGGCGGTATTTGTTTTAATACTTCTTATTTAAAATAGCTACTCATTTGTAATTTATAAAGTTGCTATGGACTTTATACTAAACATAATTCTTTTTTTTTTCATAGATTTCGAGATTGGACCAACAGCAAGCCTTACATGCTCATAAATGACTAAGGGTGAAAATGGAAGACGTCTCAGAAAATAAATAAATTCAATGGTGGATTCTGATATCTATAAATAGTTGAAAAATTTTTCCAAAATGAAACTTTTCTACTTTCATTGACAGCTTAAATGACGGTGAGATATCCTAAAATTAAAATTTTTTTTGATTAATTTCTTAATTATTTTTTTTTATATTTTAAATTTGGAAGGAGTTCTTCCCTTAAGAGCAGAGTTAGAGATCTTGCCTCATGTTCTAAGAGCCAGTGAATAATTCTCTTCCCATCCTGAGCGATAAAATTTATTTTAAATATATTGGCTACCTATTAAAATTAAATAAATATGGACAGTCTAAATACCCTTAGATACAAGAAAAAACTTAAAAAAATTTGAAAAGAGGATTTTGACCAAAAAATATTAAATGAATTGATTCAATAAAATTACTAGCCATTTTAGTTAGCATTTAAATAAGAATAGAATGTATTAATGAAAACTTTATCCTTTCATTTTTAGTGGTTGCTTTTTTTTCCCTTTCTCCTCAACACCACACCCTCTAATTACAAATACTAACGCGTGGATAAAATTTTAAATGAGTAAATTTGCAATTAAAAATGTTGTCCTCCGTTTTAAGGGGCTGCTGCTGTTAGTGGTGAGTCCCCCCTTGAGAAAATTAACTGAACGCTGGTTTCGTAAGCCGCTCGCGAGTCGGCAGGGAGCTCTATACATATTCATTACCCAAACAGAGAGAGATCGTTTGACTTTTTGATGTTGACTTTGTGGAAGTTTTTCATGTGTTTGTTTTGCCATTAGAGACAGGGAACCTCCTCTTCCTCCTCCCACAACAACCAGCTCTTATCACTGCCGTTGAATAATAACAAGAACAAAACAAAAGTGAGAGAGGGTGGGTGGTGGCGTGTGATAAATAAAAAAGGTCCGAATTTTGGGTTCTCTTTCTTATAATTATAGAGGAACAGGAATGGAGGGGGTGGTCAACAAATTATATCAATTGTCGGAAGAATTAAAATACAATAAAAATTCAAATGGTAGATATAAATATTAATTATATAAAGAGAATGCGTGCAGAGGGCGGTGGGTTGATCACGCTCTCACCGGCCTTTCTGGGGACCACAGATATCGAAAACCTTGTTAGGTTTCATCAAAAAAAATTATTCTCATGAACTGTATAAACGGGTAGTTTTGTATATACAATAAAAAGAGACCACGTCCCTTTGTCCAAGATACCTCCCTACTTAAGGCTCTTCCTGTTTGGGCTCGACTATTTTTATTTTTAAATTTCTAATAAATCATATACCATCTATATGAAGTAAACCAAAGGGGAAGGTTAGAGTTTGAAATTAATTGTATCTTTTTCTTTAAATATTAATAATAAAAATTTGTAAACACAGGATTAATATAGGGGATTTAATTATAATTTATAGCCTACATGTAGACTGTATAATGAAAAGTCGTAATATTTTAAATGTAATCCAAAACTTCTATAAGTGATTTATGATTATTTTAATAGCTCTTAAAATAAATAGTTAGTTTTTTGCTCCCTCTTTTCGGTTTTAAATATCGGATCCGATTGACTGGCAGCCATGTCGGGGTGTGTAAAACTCAGCCCTTTAAAGGCTTGCGGTCCATCAGACGCCAATAAATCTTTCGCCCTTCCCACTTGGCGCGTAACGTCATATTAAATATTGACCGGACCAATTCGGAGGTGTTATGATATATTATATTTCTCGGTCGGAAGGGTTGACGGGTAATTAAAGGGCGAAGGGCCAATGACAGTTCCATTAGTGGTGAGACCATCAGGGCGGCCATCCAAGGGAATAAGGCGGCTCATGCCATGAATAACAGATCGAGTAGCCATATTACGATTATTATTATCTAAATCGCAATCGAGGGGAAAACCAAAACGGACCAGGACACATCATGGCTTGTTCATCTCTCTTTTTGAACTACCTGTGAAATGTTTATTCACTTGTATTATTTATTCTGACAAGACCAGAAAATTTTGGAAAATTTTTATTTTTTAACGAAAAACCGACCAACGAGACAATTTTTCTCTTCGAAGGAATTTTTATCTCTATTCCTGATTGTTTCCTCATCCTTTACTTTTTTGTATTTGACCCGTTTTTGATATTTCCTTCTTATTTTGCCAATATGGAACAAATATATCATCTTTAAGGGTCTTATTAAAAAAGGCCAAAAAAATATTTCGCTATTGCTTAGATTGACCTTTTATTTAGTTAAAAGTAGAAATTATTCAGCCACCAATAACGGAATTTACCAACTTTTAGTTAGGGGGAGGAATCTCTTTTCTTTCGCTCTTGATTACATTCTTGGAGAGGAATCAAATATACATTAGAAATATAAAAATGGGAAGGTCTATTTGAAATTTTAAAATTAACTTGAATTTTTCTTAATTTTCATAAAATTTATTTTGTTCGACATTTCCACTTTTGATCAAAAGTAAAGAAACAATTTCCCTCCTCCGCCTCCACTCTCTCTTTCTGTTCTGGTGAAAAAGGAAAATATGCAAATTACAAGCGCCGCCTATCTGATATCCATATTTAGATATAAATAACACCATTTTAACTTAAATAAATGCACGGAATAATTTGTAAATTTAATTGCAAACTGAGCGGGCTTCAGAAGCTAATTATGAGTATGAGAGAGAGAGAAAGAGAAAAAGGAAATTAAATAAGCAAATGTTCCATTGTAGAAATTAGCCCTCAGAGGTTGTTGTCTATTCCCATTTTTTTATTCTCTTTCGTCAAAATGCTAAATAAGATTTTCTCCAAAAGAGCTCTCCCTCTCTCCCATTCTCGTTTGCGAATTTAATATTTTCCTGAATATATTTAAAGTGAAAACTCTTTTTTTCTTTTTTTATTTTTAACAAAGAGACAAAATAATTTCGCTTTAAGGATAAATCTCAATTGTGTTTTTCACCATTTTCCTTAAATAATTCTCTCTTCGTGCAGAAGCTATTTACGTTTTTATCGCTTCCCGTATTTTTTTTTTGCTTACCCTACTCTTTCTCTCTCTCACCCCTTCGACAAAAAACATACGCGCACTCTTCTTTTCGCTCTTGTCGGATGGATTCTTTCCAACTTTGTTGTTTGAACACGAATTTGCTTTTTGAGTGCCTCTCTACGTGTACGAGGTGGAGATAAACTATGTCTCTGTGAGTTTCTATATATATATATATATAAATTATAATAATAAAAAGTATGTGTTCAGTGAGAAAGAAAAGGGCGCGAAGAGAGGGTTAAAGTTGAAAGGGTGTACGAAATAGGAATTGCTCTTAGAGTTCTTATGTTTCTAAAAATTTAATTTTTTTCCAAATCAATCTTTGTGATAAAGTTACACGGATAATATTTGTTTTGTTCATGAACATAAAATAAACATTTCTTAACTAAATTGAGGGATTTATCTTTATAAAGAAGATGATTGCATAATCGTCCCTTTTTGGGACAAATATTGAATAATCTAAATTGGAAAATTAAATAAAATAACCTCACTAAGGGCTTTTATTCGGTGAAATGCAATCTAATATTCCTCTTTACCTACGCAGAAGAGAGACCAGGATTTTTTTTTGGAAAAGGAGGTACAAGGGTATTTTATAAATACATTTTTCTTGTTAAATTTGCCAAATTCTTATTTGTACTCTTTTCATATTTTTTAGATTTTTAAGTAGATTTGTTTTTCTGTGAAATCCTGACCTGAATACGCCATAATGACTATTACGTATATTAAATTAAATTGTTATCATGTCTTCAGACATATATCAAATATTAACATAGTATAATTTCTTCAAAGAGATTTTATTGAAATGGCTTCTAGCCCACAAGAAAATGGCAAAAAATTAAATTTAAAAAAATGAAATAAAAATTTTGTGGAAAAAAAGGCAAGTGAGTCCTATTAAGAATATCTAACACCAGTGGCGTAACCAGGGACGCAATGCGGACCCCAGAGCATATCATCCTCAAAGTTCAGGCACAATTTTAAAATTATTATTAGAAAATTTAGACTTTCACGATTATTATTTTTATTAGTAAATGACATTTTTTTTGGCATTAATCTTGGTTTATTTCAATAATTAATAATATAAAAAATGATATTAATATACAATAATACGGCTACTATTTCTGCAGCCATCATGAGGTAGATGCATTCACTTTGACAATAGTACATATTTAGTTATCACTTTGACAGTAATACCATTGTCAAAATTAATGAATGCATCTATCTGATGATGCCTTCATAAAAGGTGACTGAAACGTTGTATTATTGTATATTTTGTATTATTAATTACTAAAATAACCACGATTAATGCCAAAAAAAATCTTTTATTTATAATTATTATTATTATCTTGTGAATGTGTTTGTCTGTCCACTGAAAGGGACCCCTAAAGGAGGGAGGCCTTTCATACTAAACTGACTAAAACTTATTCATTCCATACTTGTAGGTAAAAGAGCCCTTTACTATTTAATAAGTGACTCTCAAAATAGCTATTTATAATTTTGAATTCGTAAGTTTTAAGGCATCCCCCAAATCGAAAGAACCGATAGTCTTAAAACGCTCTGCTTTTCGGCACATCCATTTATACAAATTATTATTTATACCTATTTTACTATGAAAAATATTATATTTAGAAAAGAAGAAATGGAAATTCTAATAATTAAGAAAAATTTCCCTACTATTTATTTATCTCTAATCTAGAATATCTAGTTTTTTTTATTAATAGATAAGAAATCCTTGTATATACGTATATATTACAGGTTTCTCATCATTTAATTTTTAATTTATTTATTTGGCTGTTCAAAATTTTTTTTAGGAGAAAAGACAATATTTAATTCAACATTCAACATTTAAAATAGTACCAATATTTCTAATTCTAAAAAGGCTGGACTGATTAATAGTTGATTTGTTCCAAACATTAAAAGTTAGTTTTAATATTTCGTGAGATTATTTTTATAGTGTAATCTTATTGATGTTTTTAATGTTGCCTGAAATATATATATAAAAAAAAAAAAAAAACTAGAATAGCGTCCATTTTCGAGCAAAAGCCATATGCAAATGTGCAATAGATTCGGTCAGTCGCTTTTGGCGACGAAGCATTTATATGAGCGAGAATCATCCATAGGGGATGGTGATGTTCTGCCCTTGCATTGATAAGTAAATGAATGAAACATGAGGCTATGAGCTTGAAACCCCGGTAACGACTTTTTAACTCGAGAGCTGCCTTGCTTCTTTGTATACCGAAAAAGCTTTAACTGAGAGAATTTAGTTTACGAGAGAGAGAGAGAGAGAGAGAGTGATGGGATTTTAAACCAGAGTCGCTGTTAATTCGAGCAAAGTGCAAATGTTACGGCCCCTCACACCCTCACCATCATCATCCAGGAGAAGTTGGCTGGTTGCCGTCAAAAAAAAGGGTGTGAGGATTAGTGATGCCACATATTTGGCCTGTTAAAAATTAAAATCATCCCTGTTATTGCTACTGCTGCTGCTGCTGTAAAAAAAAGGGTGTGAAAATAATATATCCTTCTAAACAGGGATCAGGATTAAATATTAAAATCAATAGATGCTCTTGAATATTTTATTTTTAAACCATTGAACTTTTTAAGAGGAGATTTACATTTTTATACTTTTTCAAAATAATCCTTAAATAATAAATATTTATTAGTTTGGAAAAATAGGATTTCCCTAAAGGAGAGAAAATTGAAAGAAGAGATTTTAAAAAGATATGGTAGTTGGAGGTATCAATAAATATTAGTTGTATTAAAGACATAATCAATCTTAGTTTGGGAGATTTAAAATTAATAAATTCTGCCTTTTTTTTATAAATTCATCTTAATTGCTTCGTATCTTCTATTCGGTGTTTGTTGTTGGGGTGATTACTGTTTCCAAAATAAGGATTCTTCTCAAGTTCCGTATTGTATCATTGAGGGAGAGAGAAAGAAAAGAGAAAAATCTCAGGCCAACTTCCTTTATTCGAACAAAGAACAACGTTTTGGTCCTTATATTGGGACCATCCTCAAACTCCTTAGTTCAATCACACAAAATTAAAAATTTGTTTCTCATAAGGCATGAGATGGTTCGCCTGAATTTTGAACAAAACAATACAAACCTTACCCAGTCTTATCAGGATGAGCATCTCATGCCTTAAGAGAAACAAATTTTTAACTTTATGTGATTGAACTAAGGAGCCTGATGATCCTAAGGACCGAAACGTTGCTCTTTGTTCGAATAAAGTTGGCCTGATATTTCCGTTTTTCTCTCTTCCTGTACTTCCTGGCTGCTGGCCATAATCTGCATGTTGGTTCCAAAGTATCACTGAAGTTATCACCATGGGCATGGAACTATTCAACTACCTTCAAAATGGTCCAGAATGGAAGGAATTCCAAACCTTTGTTTACTGCCGAATGTGAAAAAGTCAGTCGTCCCAAAAGCCTACGCCAAATAGAAACAACAACAAAACCCGTCTGGATAGTCCGTAAGGCCAGGAATTTCTGTCACAAAACCATCAATGAAGCAAAGAGGCCATTTGATCCAAAGAAATGCGACCAACTGACATCCTCTCTAAATGGAAGATTTTGGTCCCTAGCCAAATCTGCAACTTTGCCTCATCTTCATTTCCACCTTTGAATTTGCCCGATGAAAAGATGGCTACAATTTCATTCAACAAGGCTCAAGCCTTTGCGTCTCTCTTCGCAAAAAATTTTTATTCATTTTATAATAATATATTACACACATTATAAAGAAACCAAGACATCCCCGATATATTTTTCATTTTTTAAAAATAATTGTCAAACTCATTTCGCAATTTATGATTCCAAAGTCATCATGTCGCGACAATCATCAGCCACTCAGCAGCCTGTCAAGGCAAACACTTTCGGTTTATAATATTATAGATTTTTTGAAAGATTGAATAATAATTGAAAGAAAGAAGGAAAGATAAGTAAGGAAATTGAAAGGAGGATGATAAATTTTGTTTTCTGTTTGCTCAAGAAATTCTCTTACTTTTACTGGAGTGTCTTCCCGCTTTCTGCTTTCTTACCCATTAATATAGACTTGAATAATTTTTTTTAATTCGATAGGCTAATCGATTCCTCAAAAATAATTGATACTAGAAAAATAGAATAAATTCAATTTTATATCTTTTCTTTTAAGTATATTAATAATTAAAATATAATAATAAACTAAAAACAAACGCAGGAATGAGATAATTAAAATAAAAAGTAATAAAGAGAAAAGTGACTTAAAAATTAAAAGGATTTAAATTTGTGTGCATTAAAGTGAAGAAGTTAAAAATTTAAATAATTAACCCTTTTAATGACGAGAGTTTTCATTATATGAGTCATATTTGAAAGTTAGTGAATTTACATTAATATTCAAAATCTCTCTCAAAGAGAGAAAAATCATGAAAATTAATATAAAATATTTATTCACATCTAAGGAGGGCTTTTAAAAGCAGCAGCATCTCCAATCAGAAACGAATGGATCTCTCATCCCCAATTTGGACCAATTAGGACGAGATCTCTCTCTCTCTCTCTCTCTTTCCATCCTCCCACCCCCAACTCTTAAAAGAAGAGAGAAAGTGGCAAAATGGCGGCTGCTAACTCGCAGGAAATTTTAATAATTTACGAGCCCCCCTTTCAAAACAGACAAATATATAAACTAAAACTGTATAATCCAAGCAACCTCCATTTATATCTGTATCTAGAGATATTCACGTGGAATATAAAACACCCTCCACCCCTGTACACAGACAAATTGGCAAAGAGAGTGAGTCTAAGTCAGTAAAAAAAAAAAAATACAAAATGGAGGCATTTATTTTTATTCAAACTCGCATTCCATTTTCCCCCACTCTCTCTCTCTCTCTCTCTATACATTAAAGCGAAAGTTGTTTATTTATAAAATAAAAATTCTCATAGAGATAGAGAGAGAGAGAGAGAGAGAGTTTAATCAGAAAGAAGAACATACATATATTTATATTCAAGTTTAAAAAAAAAAAAGATAATTTCATAATGTCGAAGTTTAAATTTATGTAAAAATTATTCTTAACGCCTTATTTATACAAATAAAAAAGATTTTTAAGTAATCAGAGATCAAAAAAATATGCAATAATAACTTAATTATGAAAGGAAAAAATTCATTTAGAAGATAGAGTACTTTTTCGAGATTAAGAAGTATTTTAAAAAAATTAAAAAAAATGAAATATATTAAATAATAAGTAAAAATCTCAAATTTTATATAACTAATTGATTATTTTTGATTGTAACAGATTTGATAAACGAATAAAGCACCGGACTTTCGTCCAACAGATTTTTATTTATTTAAATGAATAATATTTTTTGTTATAGGGGTGTAAAGTAGTCAGATTTAAATTCAAATAAATTGTTCTTCCCTCTTGATGAGAGAATAGGAATGGGTGGGGTTGAAGGTTGAACCGTCGGTTGGTAATGAAGGTGTAATTAATACAAGGGCAAATTGTTTCCAAAGAAGAGGCTTTGAAGGGTTTCAGGGTTTGAGGGCATAACTGCGGCAATCAGAAACCCTGGATTGCTAATTAGCTTCTCGTTGGCCAGAAGAGGATTTGGGTTTGGGTTTTGGGAGGGTGAATTAAAATTCATGAAATGCACTCGCTTAGTGTCACCCTGGAATGGCATCTTCGGCGACAGACCATGGAGAATTATTGACACCCGAAAAGCTAGGAGAGGGGATTTTTATTACCTACAAGTTGATTAAGTTTAGATAAAAAAGATAAAATTTAGCAGGCATCTTTTTTTCACTTGCTAAATACTTTTTTTCCTCAATCCCCAATGTAAACATTTTTTTTATTTTTTTATATTTAATAAATAAGTAAAAAACATAAATAATAAAAAACTAAGCAAACAAAATTTGGCCAACCTTAGCGAATCTTGTATAATTCCCAAGAGAAATTATCTATGACTGTCAGGTCTGTTTTTCCTTGTTTTCCAGAAGATTCATTACAACGTCTGAATTTCAAATACACATTTTTGAAATTATTAATAATAAATACATAGATTAATAAATCAATCAATGTACCAATATATGACAAACTCAAAAGTATTTTGGTGAAGTAGGAAGTCATAAAAAGATCAATTTTTAATTCTAGGAAATAAATATATTATCTAGCTATTTATAAAGAAGAAACAAAAAGCGTACACAGGGAAGAAGTAAAGCAAGCTTTAAATTATGCTTCTTAAATCTTGTAGTTTCAACGCTATTCTAATAATTTATACAATTTTTATAAACAAGTCATCATCAGAAATTAATCATTTATTTTATTCTATTTTCAAATTGGAGAATTATTTCACTATTATTCATTCTGTTTCTCTGAATTTGTATTTAAATTTGAGAACATGACAATGAGATACGTTGTGACTGTTGCAATAGTGGATAAAATCAAAGATCGATTGATCCCAAAAAAATCACCAGCTTTAATTTTGATATTGGATTCTGCAACTTGGTCTTTGAATTCAATCATTTCCATACGAATTCTTTCCGTCCCCGGTGATTTTCTTAAATACATAATATGTCTGAAAATTAAAAATTTCAGATTAAATAAGATCAATGAATATTTTTAAATTTATTATTACCTTTTCAAAACCGTTAATGTCGATTCTTTACATTTTTCCAGCTTATCAATGAAGAAAATAACCAAAAGATATTTAAAAGCCTCAAAAACGAACCAGAAAAATACCAATCCAATTGGAAATGCATTGCTCACCTCATTTTTTAATCCAGAGTCTAGGCTTCTTTTTTCTCTCAATGTTTTTGATAGAGTTATATTACAGAGGTAAGAATAATTATCTAGATCCAAATTGGATCCATAATCCATCGATCCATAAATAAATGGAGATAGAGAGGTCTCGGGAATTATGGACATGATATCATCAGGGGCAAAAACAAGGATGTAGATTATTACGAAACTAAAAACAAGGAGGAAAAAAAACAAATTTGATAATTCAATGAAAAGCGGTATTCCATAATGACGATTCAATGTCTCTACACTTTCGGTTAGTTCGAAATGGGCTTCTTGTAAATTTCGTAGAAACGAACTTCTCATTTCTGACCTAAAAAATATTTCTTAAATTAAATTTGATACATAAAAAGCCCTGGCTTTGGACTAGAACTGAATCGAAAATAGAAAAACCGACATTTTTGCTAGAACGAAAATTTAAATTAAATAAAATTTTTTCACTTTTTTTGGTTTCGAAACAATTCCCATTTGTCTGCTAGCGTTCTCTAAACCGAAAAAAACATTTTGGCAGAATCAAAACTGAAACCGATCGGTATTTTCTACTCTGAACCGGAACAAAAACTGGAAAAAAATAATAATTCCAAGTCCTGAAAAGTACCTTCAGCAAGCAAAACTGAATTCTTCATTTTTTTAGGTATCTTTTTACCTGTTCGTTGCAATTAACCATCCGATCATCTGCCTTATTGGACATATGATATAGATATAATTTCATATATTAATAATTTTTAAATCCATAATTATAATTTTGATATCTTAAATAATTTTTTAGTTCATAGAAATCAAATTATAAAAATTATAAAAATCCCCTCCGTAAACCAACAATACTCCTGAACCTACTATTTTTGGGATTTCCAGAAATCTTATCCCCTCCTATCACCAGGACATTACAAGCCAATATTGATTTCAAGCAGAATTGCTTTCCAAGCTTCCTTGCATTTTTGAGGAGCGGAAGGCAATGCCCGTGACTCTTCTTTATCTCTCCAAGAGTGGCCTCAGTATAGTAAAATATTGACGTTTTATTATAATACATATTTTAATAATCTCAAATACTAACCTTTCTTTTGTTGAACTCTTCCTCCAGTCCTCTTGAGATAAGGCTTTCACCTCAATCCGTTTATAAGAAATTATATTATTATATAAAAGCTCCGTAGTGATAAAGCTTTCATCTTTTAATTTCCTTTCAATATGTTTATATCTTTGAGTCACAAGCGAGGACCACAAGATTACTTGACATAAAATCCCTGTGGTAATATAAATTGGAACTAATTCCAAATTATAAAAATGAAATTTATTATTTTGAATATTAACATAAATTTTAAAAGCTCGATAACCAACTTCAGCGATGAAATGAGTTATAAGGAAAATAAAAATAATCTTTCGATTCTGTTTATAAATTGATTTGATTTCTGGACCATAGATTTTTCTGTCAGCTGTGTTGAGTTTTTCTAAAATGAAATTGAAGTTTTTTTTCCCATAGAAGCCATTTAAGAAAAGCACAGAGAGAGACGAGAACGCTACTGAAAACGCGGTTAGGTGATTGACAAAGATCCACATCAAATCCTTTTCTTTTGAGACCAGAAATGCTTGAAATTTGAAACAAAAGGAAACAAAAATTATGATTCCAATAGCACAAGAATACAAAACATTTATCGGATTGTAGATCACATTCCCTGATTTGAACGAAAACGGAATCAAACCAAAAATTTTATGACAATAGAAGATAGGTTTCAGTATATAGAACAAGTTCAACTCCTCATCCATGATGGTGAAATACTAACTAAACTGTTCTTTTAAACTGACTTTCTTGTTAATAAACATTTATTGATTAACAAATCGATAAGAAAACGTTTCTAATTCTCTAATGAATAATTAGGAAATTAAAAAAAGACCATAAATTATCTTTATATAAGTTAAAGATAACATTCAATTTAAAAAAGAAGTGTGTCTTTATTTTCTTTTCTACAAACTCACATATCAACACCCACACATTCATAATTTAATAATTTTCCTTGATAATTTATTTGCTTTTACGGATATGTCAAAACGCGGTGATCATAAGAAATGTCATAATTATTATTTCTTTGTCATGTGAAGTTATTAAAACATTAGACAATTTTTATTATTACTAGAAGACTTTGGCCCTTTTTCGCCAACCTCACCGCGGATGCTTCTTTCCTGAACCCCGAACTTTTGAACACTTCACCCACTAAGACTAACTTTTTTTAGTCTTCGACTTCAAAAGCTTTATGATTTTGAATAATTCTATTATATATTTTATGATAACTGTTATTGAGGGATATCTATTTACCCTATTTGGTATCTATGCGATTTCAATAAATTTTTATCGGACTATTTCGGATCCGAACCCACAACCCTTTGCTTTTAAGGTTAGCCATGGCTAGATTTTTTTTTTTTAATTCATTTAAAATCACTTTAGGCATCAGAGACCATTTTGACTATATACAATATTCTTATTTATATAGAAAAATTTGTATCGATGGCTTTGGACGGACGTTCAGCATTCTTGTTTCTCGGAGGTTACCAATCCGAGGTTTACCTGTGCCACGCTAGTTAAAATAGAAGAAAAATTAATCAGCATCTGCAAGTGTGGAACTGCAAAGGATAATATATATCTCCCCCAGTATAGCTGGGAATATCCTACGGTCCTACCATGTTGTGTGCTTCGGTTCTCTTTCACTACCCGTAAGTTAAGCTAGTTAGTACTTGGATGGTTGACCGCCTAGGAACATCATGAGCTGTTAGTTCAGAGGAGGCACTTAACCGATAATAATCATGAATTGAAGACAGTTTAGGTTCAAATCCACCTCAAAGCAAAAATTTATCCAACTATTAGAGATTCTCCTCTTGGGGCAGGTAATGGGAACCCACTCCAGAATTATTCCCATCAACATAATTGACTGAAGCGAGCACTTCCTTTATGGGCCTAAATGTATAATTTATCTAAATCTCGCTGCTTTCTAAGAGTCAAAGAGCCATTACAATTATAATGCTTTTTCCATTCATTGCTCCAGAGCAATCCACGAATGTGCAATCATTAAATTTTTGGAGAAATTTATCAAATGCGCATTCCCGCATTCTCTCTTAAGCAATCAAGTCAAAACGCTATTAGTAGATATGACGAAAATTTTTTAATATAAAACCGCCTGATATAGCGAAAAACCAAAAATATACAATTAATATTATTATCCATTCATATTAATTACGATATTAGCCCGAATATAAGACAAATCACATTTTTTACCGAAAAAATATAAAAAAATACATTTTTCTGTCTAATCATGCATAAGAACGCCTGACAATTGAAAAATTCGAATATAAGACAACTTATTTTTTTATGATATTTCTGGGAAGAATCTCTTTTTATATTCGAGCTAATACTCTTAAGATTTTAAAATTAATAGAAAATAAATTCATCTACTTTTCCAGATGCACTCATTTGTTTATTAGAAGGAAAAATAGGTAAAATATTTATTATAAAGTAATTTAATATTTTAAAATAATTGCCTATTTCTCTTGGAATAGATATTATCTATTACTATTGAATCAAGAGGATATATGATTGGTACTTTTTCAAACCAAAAAATTTGTTTAAATTAAAGAAAAATGCCCTTTAAATTGGTAGAAATTATGGGGGATAAATAATATTGAGGCAATTGAATTTAATAATTATCAATCTCAGACCCCTCAAGATAAAAGAATCAAATAATAGTTTCATTATAATTTTATTGTAATTCTAATTTTTTTTTAAATTTATATAAATTAAGCCAACTCCAATAAATAGTTGATAGCGATATTGAAGTATACATTTTTTAAAATTGAATTATAAATCAATAGGACACATTTACAGACTTTTAATTTTATTGGCAATCATATTGGGTGATTCAACTTTGGGAACAACGAATCTCATAGGGTGGGGGATGAATAAACCTAATGCTATTATTAATTTAATCCTCCATTTTCACATTACCCTAATGGCGGTTAAATATACAGTCAGCATATCGAATTTCCAGAAATGAGTTAATTATGTATAATCATAATAATTGAAAGTATTATGCATAAAATAGCTTGAAATTGTAATTGAATTAAAGGAATAATCTTTATCATTAGATAATGATGCGCCCTTGAGACTTGATAACTTATTTAAGTGAGCAGTTTTAGGTAATTTGTATAAATGATGTTATGTATTTTTGAATCTAATCCTTTTGAGTTTGAATATTTTTTATATCACGTTTTTCTAAAAAATTTTATAATTTCTAGAAAGATGAGGTTGCATTCAAAAAAAGTTAATTTTTAATTGTCAACGTTTTGGACACCAATCATGTCCTTCATCAGGATCACAGATTTCCACTTGGCTCTAAATTTAATTGTAGAATTCAACGCTAAAGAAATGATAAATGTATTAGCATATTGTGAGTATACATTTGACAATAATGAACAATATTCAAAACTTAAGATTCAAAATTTTTAAAGTATATAATTATAAAAATTCTTTTCACTGTAAAAATAGTGTCCATAACACGAAGAAACATTTATATAACTAAATTAATTAATTTCCATAGATATAAAGTTCATCACTTGGCTTCATATTTTACTTAATTTCTTAATTTACTAATCAATAAACTATAAAAAAATCAATAGACTTTCCATCATGTTTATTAATTTCGTATTAAATTACATTAGAATTTTAAAATTATAAATAAAAATCTGGTGTGAACGCTGCACATCACACAACTTTCTCCTTCCTAAGGAGAAAAGGAAAATTGTGTGATGTGGGTTTACACGAGATTTTTTGCCTCAGGCTTTATTGGTAGCTTTTCATTTCATTTGGACCGTATAGGCCCACCTACCGGGATCCCCGTTTATTTGCCCGAGGTGCTTACGTGTACGGAGACACACACCTCAAACCCAGCCGACCTCTGGCCGTAGCCATCTATCGGCACCCC
>JAAAKE020102287.1:0-18173 GCA_010014785.2 Anisolabis maritima
TGCACTGATGACACACACCATTCCCTATCGCCGGTTTCGGGTTCTCTGACCCATACCCGGAATCCCCCCAACCCCTTGTCCAATCATGATATAAATATAATATATTACTTTCAATAAATAATTAATTTATTATTATTGCCTTCTAGATGCGGACGTTAGAATATCTCAAGAAAAAGGGGCAGCGACCAGGAGGAAGCATTTTCTCAGAATTGGCGTCCAAGCTCACTTTGCCCAAACAAAAATAGATCAAATCATTTCTATATATTTATATATATTGAATTTAATATATAATAAATTAATTGTTAAAATTTGAGTCAAGAAGTCAAGGGATCAATAAATACGAAATATTATTATTAAATGTTTTTTTATCACTTTATTATGTCCTAATCTTTTTATTTTAAATTAAATTTTATTTTTATTAAAATTAAATATCTTATTATTGGTTCTTTTTCATTATTTTTCTTTGTATTTTGACCTTCCCTTCTATTTACTCCATTCGTTTTTTAAACAATCTTTATCATCATTTATTCCTAATAATTTTACTATCACGTAAGTGCTGTTATTGAAAAACTAACTCAGAGTAAGAAATCTAGATTAGAGGTCCTTCCTAATTTTCAGGAAGGAAACACAATTTCCTGTGCCCAATTTTTTAAATTTCATTAAAGATTTCTCACATTAGTGTTGACTCGCCAAAATCTTCTTTCTCTGCTGTCCAAGTCTACAGCCAAGAATATTTTCGTCCATTTTTTAAATCTCAACTCAACTTTCTTGTCAGCTTAGAGAGTTTGTCTTATTATAATAATAATCTGCCCAATTATCTAACTAGTGCAGGTAATTTTGCAGGGCATTCGTCGAGGCATGCAATTATCTGAATGAAGAATCGATTCAGATAATGGTTTATATATCCGTTTTAGCTTTCTAATCCATGAATAAACATCAACTCTAAAAAATATAAAGCACAGAATTAACCGTTCTTTTCCAATTTTTTTTAATTAAAATTATATATATAGTAATCAAAGTAAAAAATAAATTTTAATATATAAGCCTTGAAAATAATTTTTTAATTGATTTGATAAATGAAATGGAATTTTACTTGGATTTACTTTTGGATAAGGAACTAGAAGAATCTTGGATGGATTTGATCTCGATAGTACTTACTAACAAATTAAAAAGCAGCAAGACTCTAATTTAAATGAATTTTTTTTAGTGAATATTAGGGGTTTGTTTTAAAGAGGTAGTAGTTTTCAAATAATGTTCCATGCGACTATGAGCCAATAATATATCGTGAGTGCGAGAAAGGTCCTGTGCTAGGAATTTCACATGCGGAGAGAATTTTTGTGAAAAGTATGGTAAGCGAAGTAGAGCTCTAAAATCAGTTTTAAAGATAACCTAGTTGTAAAAATTAATTTATTTTATAGATACATTTGTTAAATAAAGTTATTTTAGTAGTTTAGAAGAATAAAAAAAGTAATAATTATTTTAATTTTTTTACACATGCAATAGGGGAGAGGGGATTATCCCTAACTCCCCCCCTCCCTATGTCTCCGGCTATGATGCGAGATAATTGTTTTCACTGGGTGTATTTTGGTGGCTCCCAGGTCCCCTTCGCAGTCAGGCCCGAGGTCTTTTGGTCCAAGGGTAGAATATGTACGGCGAAAGTGGAATAGTCACTGGTTCGAGTCTGAGAGGCTCCAAAATATAGACAGTCAAAACAATTATCTGGCACTCGCTTTATCTTTTAAAATGAATTGATTACAATAATTTTTTGACATTTAAAAAATCAGTTTTATTTGAAAAAAAAATAATAGAAGGTAAAAATTATTTTTGAAAAAAATAATTTTTTGAAGTTATTTCATACTTTATTAAAATATAAAAAATACATATACTTAATTTTATATACATAAAAATTAGGATTGATTTTAAGGGAAATTATGAAATAGGTGAAAAATTAATATCAAATAAAAAAAAATGAAAATTCTTTGAGAAATATAATATAATAAAAATTGAAAAACTTTGAAATATTTATTATATTTTAATTCAATCTCATCGGTAGATTAATTCTAAAAATATTATGAGATAAAAGAAAAGGATTATAAAATAATTTTCCGGCATAATTAAATTATAGATAGGTTTATTTCATGAATTACACAAATGACGGCAAGTAACAATGTAGAGAGTGAATTTCACTGCACTGAAATCACCTTTTCTTTTTTTTTATTCCTGTCTCTGCAAAGTCTATTAAAATTATTTTATACATAACGAAATATTAACATAATTTTACATATAAAAAAGACTTGTGCTCCTTTTTCTTATTGACAACCAGTGTGCGGTCGATTACTTAATATTGTGCCAGAACGGAAGACGTTTTATTAATTCAGCATTTTTTAAGATCTAGTGCAGTTTTTATTTTATTTTAATTAAATATCTTAGTAAATAGGTGTTTGTGAGATTGTTAAGAGAGAGATAACGACAGAGTGATGTCGAGAAAGTTAATTTTTTTTGCAACGATTTTGTGGATTTTTTTCACATAATTGAGCAGATAAATACTGGTAGTCTTTGGTTGTTGTCAAAAAAATGTTTTAACTTTGATGGTGCTAAGTTTTAAAATTTTTTCCAGCACATCTTTTTTTTTATTTTTTAATTTTTTTATATATTTAAAAACATCTCGTTCAGTCATTATAATAATATTTGCATTATGTGCAAATAAAATTTTTTTTGAACAGAGACTGCTGGAAAATTTTTTTTTTTCATATTTTTTATTTTTTATAATCTATTATATAATTCTAAATTCTAAGGTGAGCTAACTAAAAATGTTTTTAATAGTACATCTAAAAAGTAACCACAAATTATTATTTTTTTGAACAGTTCTCTGACAAAGAATCACAAAGCTTATTTTATTTATTTATTTTTTTATTCTACAAGTAAACTATTTCTAAATGTCATTTCATTCATCCACATTCATACCAAAGAGAGCAAACATTTCGCAGGATCAAATGGATATGTTTTCTTTGTTCTACTTAGGTATGTTTTTTTTTTTATCAAGTCTAAAAAGAGACTGATTGAGGACTCATGAGATTCTTTTATTAAATATAGAGAGATAAGAATAGAGAGATATTAGCTTAAATAGATGCCCATTTGAAATAAGATAATCATCAATTATTAGGAACATTCAAAAATGCTTTGTCAAAAAGCATTAATTATAATTCATATAAATATTCTTTAAATGAAATAACTTTATTCTTTATAAATACGGTATAAACAAAAAAAATCGTTTAAAAAACAAAAATATTAAATTTTATTTAGAAAAATATACGATTATTATATATATAGAACTATAATTTGAAGGATGAATATAAATTTTTAAGAAAGATTTCCATGTCAAATTTTTATTTTAACGTCCGTATTTTATCAAAAAACTTAAAAACAACTTTTTCAAGGCCTTTTTTCAGGTGACAACAATATAATTCTTTTTTTCCAATTTTATTTAATAAGGGATGATTTTAATTATACAAATAAATTTTTTAGCAACCCAAAAAGGATCTAGCACATGATTGATTTCTATAATATATAAATTTACTTGTTATATAAAATTTGGGAAAAATAATGTTATATAGTTCATTGTTGTTGTTAAGTTTTTTTTTTTGGAAAAAAACACTGATGTTAAAATAAACGTTTCATATAGGAATATGTCAATTAACAGTTTAAATTCATCTCTCAAAATATAAGTATAATTTTAAGTCACACATTAAGAATTTTTGAAATTAATTGTGTCTTTCAATCTAAAAGATATTCCATTTAGAGAATTTTTTTATTTTTAGAGAGATCTTATAAATATATAAGCTATATCAATATATCTAAAAAAAATAAAATATTCCAAATTGAGATGATTTCTTAGGCCTACCTAACTAAATTAAAAAGTCCGCAATCAATGTCTTTTTAGGCGTTTAAGATCCATAAATAGAAAAAAAACATATGAATTATATGAATGAGTATGTTTAAAGTTAGAACCAGAGGGCCAAACATAGCAGTCCTTAAGAGAGAGTATATCAAATCATCTAGAGAGAGTTTTGAGTATACGTCTGACAGAAAGGCTTAATTTACAACAATTCTCTCACCTTACACTATTTACAGGTTTATGCATTGAATACCAATAAAATTGCTTTAAAGTTTAGATTCTTTTTTTTTTTTAATAATATTTCTGAGTAATGAGTGTGCCTGTTACATACACACCCATATAATAATATCAAATGTGTGGTATCAACAATAAATCAATTTAAAACATTTTTTATCGATATTATTATTATATATAAATCAATAGGCTATGGAGATTCTTAACAAACAAAAAACTATATTATAATAGTCCGGCACAATCTATTACAAGTAAAAAATATCAACATTAAAAAACGCGATTCCCTTTTGAAGTAGGGAGGGGATATTAGATATGTGGTGTTGGAGTGGCGATGTCACCCATTTTCAAAAGACCTGGCTGGTCAGGTGAATGAACAAATTTGGCCAGGCGACATACAAAACTCCGAGCTGCCGAGATTTTTTTTCACCTCATTTTCTTCATTGTCATGATAGGGAAATTGTTGGTATCCTCTTCAAGTCTCAATATGGCGCAAACCGATTGTAACCACTTCTGTATACGGCAGCCTGCAAATAAATAAATGGTATTAGAAAAAATATTCATAAAAATATTGATTAGGCCAAAATATAATTAATTAGATCTAGTGATATTTATATTAGGACCATCTAGAGGCTCTCTGATATAGATATAGAAGTCCAAGGTGAGAATGATCAGCTGAGTAGTATATAATTAGATTATAAAATTATTCAACGGATATATCAGTAGTTAAAACAATCTACAAAGGTTTTGATGCTCTTTTAAAATTGGACCTTATATAAAAAAAAATTTTAAAACAGCGGTCTTATTTCTCGTATCAGACAAATTGTTTATTATACGAATCACGTTGCAAAAAATTGTCTAATTCGTGAAATAAGCCATTACACCAATTCAGTGTAGCACATATACCAGAAGGGATTAAACTTGACACATAAACAATTAATTCTTTATAATCTCCAAGTGGAGCTGCTGCGCCTTTTTTATTGACAACCTTCGATTTATTCTGTTTGAAGTGTTGTCTAAGCTCAAGGCTCTGCATTTGGGCGCTCAAACAGTTTGAATTGCTTTTCTGGATGCAAATCAATAAATAATAAAAATAAAAATTTGAAAAAAGTTAAATATGTTAAATGATTATAAAATATAATAGTTATAAATTAAATTAACTTTTTAGTAAATTAATCCCAAATTAGATATATGTGTTATGGAGGCGCGGGAATCTCGCTGAGTAGCCAGCTACGTCACACTCGAAACCTCAGCAACAGGATATAAATTTTTTTATTTCAACCTCTTGGCTCCTCAGCGAGATTCCCGCTTCCATTATCTAATTAAAAATCTACAGCCAACTCACAAAGTTATCAAAGAATGAATGTGAAGTGCAAATCCTGTAATATAATCAGAAATCCAAGTAAAAATTATATTCAGGTCGTTCCCAAAACCAACCTCACCATTTTTCGAAAGAAACAATTTTTTTTTTTCAATTGAAAATATTTATTTTTATTATTATTTTAATTTGTTGAAGAAATACTAATATATTTATTAGGGGAAAAATAATATTCTTTTTATTTCCAGGAATTAGAAAGTACAAGTTAGTCAATTAATTTTTAACCCATTATAAATTTAAATTACACAGACTCTATATGCTTTTGATCCTTAAAATAACTTCTAATCTTTACAAACTCATGAAAATATTTGTATAAAGGTATGTCTAATGGCTTCTGTCCACACATTTTATTACTGGTTGAAAGATAAAAGTAGAAAATACAATTTAATTACTCACCCCATAACCTGCCACTGGACCTATGCTATGTCCTAGGTAGGGATCTGCATATTCTCTTCCATAACTGAAAGAGAAAAAAGCAATGATTATTAGAAAAAAATAGACTTAAAAAAAATAATAATGATAATATAAGAATAAAATAATAAAAAAAATAAAAAAAAAAAAACGACCAATGAAGATGGACGTGAAGATGGACGAATGGATGGGATTTATAAAGGCTTCTTTCTTTTTTTATCTTGCTGATCACTATAAAGGAATAAAAATAATGAAAAAATTATTTTTATATGAAATAAAAATAAAATCTATTGCTTGCGCCTCAATAATCCTCTTAACTCAGTGAAAACGTAATTTTAAGGGTGCCGATATCTATCTTATCTTGCTCAAAAGATATTCTCGAAAAATCAATATCTAAGAATTCTATATGATCCTTGAGATTAAATTATAAAAAAATAGGGAAATTGAAGTTTTTTTTTTTTGCAAAAACTAACCAAAATTTCAGAAATGTATTTAAAGCGGAAAATCTTTTTAGAAGCTTTACAAGAGGAGCGATTTAAATTTTAGGAAAAAAAAAAAGGGAATTTTACAATAATATAATTGATATTAGGTGAATTACATGCAAGGCCAGTGATTCCAACCTTTTTGGAATCAAGTATGAGTAAATTTTAGGTATGAGGATTGCGTACCGGAAGCTAAAAATTTTTTGAAAAAAAAAGAACCAAATACATTCTTTATTATTTTATTCACTTGCTATGGACTTGAGTACCGGTACCGGTACCATAAGTTGGGAACCGCTGACGTAGAGGGAGGAAGGTTGGATAGAACAGGGTAGTCGGAAAAATGGGGTACTCCCATCTCTAGCTCTCTTGGATTATGCTTCTCACAGCTAACAGCTGAACTAGGTAAAGGAAAGACTTGTGGGATTCACTCTGAACAAATAGGATAGGTTGCTCTGTCTCAGTTAGAATTCATTTTTCTTCACTGCCAACAAGTCGTGATTACGTATTTTTATAATTTATATATGATTAGTTCATGGCACCAACAAACACTATAACATAACTGTAAATATATCATTTCAAATTACGATTATTTCAGTATATAAAACCACGGATAATTTCATTTCAAATCTATTCCGTTAACTCGTGCCTTGGTGATTTTCTCAAAAATGAGTAGTTAGATAAAACATTACACCACAACGGTCTGACAAATGTATAATAACTTAAAAAAAAATTTCTCAAAAACGGTTAGTATTAATTAAATGACAATTATTATATTATATAATATATTGTAAATGGATAATTACCAAGTAGCAAAATTACTTTAAGCAATATTTCTAAGGCTCAACCCCCCAAAACCTTAGGTTCCCTGTTTTGCCAAAATTCCCATTATCACAATTTTTTTGTAAAAAAAATTGAATCTCGAAATTCATAATATGATTTAACAAAAAATTTAAATTCATGATGTTACTCTGTAAGCGACTAAAATATAGGTATAGATTATTATTAAGTGAATTCATCAATTTGCTGCATTCTATTATATTATAAATATTACCCCTGGCTAACTAAATTCCGTGATTAGATTTTAATAACAAATTTTATTTTTTAAACTCGCACATTTTTGCTGCGCATCACAACCACGTCCTGTCTTTCAAAGGGTAAACGTAATTTAAAAAATTAATTTAACCGATTCCCAGATAAGAAAATCTTTCCAGGATAGGAATTTTTTTTTATTAAAGTCTATAATTGAAGGGGCATTTTCGATTTCCCCTCCTCCGCAGGTGAACTCAATTATTTATTCCTTATCTAATATCTTGATCAATCTAAAAAATGAAATCCTGAATTTTTTTTTAATGAGAAAGAACCAAAATTAAAAAAAAAAAAACGAGCTTTCAATTAAATGAACAAAATATGAAAAATTTTATTTTTATAATTAAACAATTTTGTTTTTGTTTTTTGTTCTGATCGTTGTTAATTAGCTGCGATTCATTAACTCCTCATCTCTAAATTAGAAACAATTTATTATAATTTAGTTATAAATGTCATTTATAATATTATAATTACTATAATTACTATTCCATTCCCAGGAATTGATAGATTGATTCAAGGACAAATTCCTGTTAAAGTAATACCAATTTATTCAATTAGAACAGGCCCTAAGATTAATTTTAATGGATACTTTTTACTTTATCGTATACTTAGTATGGAGAAAGTATTCTAATCAAAGATTTTTATTGTTCTTGACATTTTGGACCTCCCTGTGTCTGAAAATGCCTTTTTTCGAATTATGTTTGTGGGTATGTTCTTTACCATGATAACTCGCTTTAATGTATATCAACCAAATTTTACATATGTTTTCTACAAATCATGATATTATTTTGTTTTTTTAAAACATCCCAAATTTTTTTCTCCATAGAATCTATAAATTCCTCTTTGTCTAACAATCGATTCCTTTTCAATGGATTAAGAAAACCTCTAAGACGATTAATTTCCAATTTATGATTATTGATAAATTGGCTATCCCTTGATATTAAAAAGGTAAATCCTGAGTTTTATAACAAAAAATATGCTCGTTTATTTACTCCAAACGTTTGATGCAAAACAAAGACCCGTCTTAATCCATCCTAGCATAAAGCATTCTACCCTCGAGCATTGGGAATAAAACATGAAAGGTATGAGAAAAAAATGAATCTCCCCGGTTTATTAGGGCCTGAAATTAATAAACGTGTTGGTTCTTGTTTAATTCAAAATCAGTCGTCGGTCCTAATAAAGAGAAGCAAGAATTTGAAAAAGATAACCTTTTAACCTTATTAACACTTAAAAAGAGGTTATATAAAATTTATAATAAATATAATATCTTTTTTATATTATTATTGTGTAACTAACGAAGTAGTTCACTTGGTATTTTTCTAACTTTCTGAATATATAAAAATTGTAAAAGAATATATCTACTTTTCAAATTAAAATCTTGATGATTTTTTTTAAGTCTCTCGGTATTTGAGATTTAGACTTTTAAACCATCATAATTATATTATTCTTTTCTATTCTTGTAATTCTTGTATTCTTGTAACAACAATTGGTACCCAATGGATAAATAAATTTCCATCGGACTCCTAGTGCCACATCCCGTGGCTTTTAATGTCAGTATCTTTAACCTCCCGGTCACGGGGTGGGAGGATATTGATTGGTTACATCTCAAATGAAAATATTTTCTTATGCCATTACCTTAATTAATCAATTAAAAGAGAAATTACTTTCTATGTTCATTAATTTTCATTCAATAGTGTTTATTTATTTTGACACGGTTCGTAAGAATTAGGTACTCACCCAGCAACAGCTGCGTAACCAGCTACAGGTTGTGCTGCCGCTGCAGCCGCTCCATAAGCTCTAGCCGCTACGGCGGTATAACTAGCGGCTGCAGCATAACTCGCCTGTTGGGCAGTTGAGAGAGGGGTCTTTAACAGAGGACTTGCAGCCGCCGCTGCAGCTGCCTGAAACATCGATAACCGGACGGATCCGGGCATGCAAAGGCTGATTCACACCACGCCAAAACGGCGCTTCTCTTCCAGGGAATAGGATTCAAAGAAAAGATAGAGAAAGAAGAAGTAGAATAGAAAGAGATTCAAGGATCAAGGGAGAAAGATAAAAAGTCCGGAATCGCTGTAGATGAAGACGGTGCTCTGCTGAGAAGAAGTTGACCTCAGGATTGCTGATGATGTACGTCGTCGTTGCTCCATCGAGGAAGAAAGAAGAAGAAACCAAAGGAAAGAAGGAAGAAGTTGTGTTTTGTGTTTATGTAAGGACGGATCTTAACGAAGATTGCGGCCGCAAGAAACAACCGCAATCCTCCCCACAACAAGAGGTGAGAGCATCCATTTGGTCCAGCTTTAAGAGCTTTTACTAAAAGAGCCAAATTTAATTAAAAATTCCAAAGCTAATCTAAAATGTTATCTAAGCATTTAAATAGATTATCTAGCATTTAATATTTTTGAAAAATTGATAAATAAAAAAATTATCTAAGAAAATTTTGTTCAAGAGTAGAAAGTTGGAAATCTTAAACACTAGATGATGAATTTTGAAAGCTTGAAAAATGATAGAAGCCAGAGAATAAGAAAATCAACTACTGCAGATCCCTTCAGCTTCTAAGGCCTCCAATTCAACTGTTCCTGTTTTATTTTATTTATTTACACATGCTATTATGTTACAATGACAAATACTTTGGAAAAAAAGTCCTCATCCATGGCATAACACATTCTGTGGTACAAGAATCAAAGTAAACAAAATCCAATGTAATATATAAAAAGAAAAAAGATTGGAGGGAGGAATGAAAAACAGAAAATGTTCAAGATGCAATTTGATTTTTTTTTGTTGCTGTCCTCTGCCATTTCCAAACAAGACCCAGCGGGCGGCTGCGCTAGCGGTGGCCCATTAGTTCTGCATTTTAGATTAATGAGACACAAAAAAAGAAGGGTGATCTTGGTGGAAGTGCTAAAGAACGAAGGCGGCGCCTCGAAGGCCCAACAGCTACAAGTCCAAGGAAGGACGGCGGACAGGTTCAGTTCAGACACATGACAGTCCGTGTTAGCTTCATGTTAAAAAAAACCAATGGCATTACTAGCGATGTTATCAAGAGAGTGCATCAAGCTGTCTAGAGCTCCAAAATTAACTAAAAAGTCAGCCAGAGCAGGTTAACTAGAAAATCGGTACAAATAATTAAAAAAAAACGTCAGGTCATACATTTACCTCGGCAACATCACTCCCGGCCTGAAATCAGAAAGTTTAGCGCTCAAACAGACAAACGGACACATCGAACGGGCTTTCGGACAGAGAAAGCAGCTCATGCGACATCGAGGCTAGCCTGCCATGCCAAGCACGGTACTAAGTACTTAAGTACTGGGCAGTGGGCACTTGCTAATACCTAGTTCTCGCTTGGCTCTTGGTCTGTCACGGAAGTAATTTCGTATCGATAATCAACCAATCGAAAGATATTCCAAAATGAGCATGACAACAATTCTTAGCAGAATTAGGTATTAATTAATGATCCTGGGTATTAGTTTTTCTGGTTAAGAATTTTTGTATTGTTATTCATGTGTTTGGAGTGAGGAGGAGACAAAAAATATTTTTAGTGCATGGCGTGAGCAGGAGCAGTTTCTTTGGGTGTATTTTTGAGTGCTTTGTAACGATTTTTCCTAAGTGTTGTTTTGTGATTTAGTTTAATAAAAGGTGTGCGTGTGTGTGTGTGTGTGTGTGTGAGGGGAGGGGGTTGGAGGGAGTGTGGAGCATGCAATTTCGATTTCTGCTTACCTGGAGTCGGTAATTAGGATCGGCAGTCGCAGCCAGGAACGGGTCGTAGTAGACACTGCAACACCAACAAAAAATTGTATTAGTTTCTTTCCTTTTGAAAGTTAAATTATATTTCTTTTTAATAATAAATCCGACTAACAATTTTCAAAAAATGATTTTGAAATTTTTTTTATTTTTGAATTTAAAATTTCACGAATATATAAAAACAATATAAAATATAACTATATTATAGTTATTCTCTAGTGTTATTCAGCTAACAACAATGTTGATTTCTCAAAGAAATTAAGACGATAGTTGCCGTTTCTTTTTTGAGAAAACTACAATGTTATTTGAAGAAAATCACAGAGTAAATGACCGAAAATTATATTTTATTATTTCTCTTAATTTTTTTATTTTTCAAATGAAATAAAAAATTCATAAATACGGTTTTTGAATAACATTTGTCATCTGCATATTAACTAAAAGTGACTAGTATTTTAGAATTAAAACTCTCAGACTGAGAACATTTTAAAATTTTAAACAATTTTTTTTATCTTAAACCTGAAAAAATACTACGTTTCGACCATTAATCATTAATACTACATTTTTTAAGTCTTTTTCGGGATCTGATGCCATTTAGACTTCGTCCATATTTAAAAAAATTTTTTTCGCTTTGGACGGGAAGCGAACCTCTGACCTTTGATACATGAGGATAAACCTCTAACTCTGCATCAAGGGACAGGGCTTAATACGACATTAAGAAAAGGAATTACAAATCCTAAATTCAAGATGGCTACCACGCCAGAGAGCGCAGTGATCACAATTTGGTGGCCATTTTGGATTCATTTATTTACATTTATTAATGTAATTTTAAAAATATTATATTTTCCCCATTTAGCTTTTAGCCATTGGGATGTAATTTTAAGAATGAAGAAAGTTGAAAATTTGTATTTTTTCATTCAAATAAATTTATAGCTTTAATAATATTATCCAAGTATTTTCCAATAACAATGAAAAGTATAAATCGTAGTTGTTATGCAGGTGTCCTAATTGAAACAAAGCAATTTATTTATTGAAAAATTATTGTATAAATAAAATAAGATCTAAACCAGCCTACAACTTAATAATAATAATAATAATAATAATAATAATAATAATAATAATAATAAAATTCTAATACTAGAAAATTAATATTTCTGGAAAAATATTTTAATTTTTTTAAAAGAAATAAGCAGCTTCATGCTTGTTAAAAAAGATATGAAATTAAAACATTCAAACATTATAGATATATACAGAAGAAAAAAAAGAGATTGGCTGAAAAAAGGCTAATTTAATTTTGTGCTTTAAGTTTTTATCTTTACTTAAATAAAATAAAATTTTTAATTAAAAATTCTCCAAATAAAAAAAAAAAAAAAAGTGCAATATTTGAGATCAAATTTAGAATTTTTTAAATTTATCTAAAGTGCTAAATAATGAACTAATCCGAAGGAAGTGTTTGATGTTAAAATAAATGATCTTTAAGGATCCTCGCAAGTTGGCGATTGTGAAGCTGACTGGCTTTAATTGAGTCAGACCAGTCAATTAACTATTTAAGGCAATCGTCAACTTGCTCTGCCCACTTGCAGCTTACGATGATGAGAGTACTCTCATTTTTTTTTATTATTATTATGAAATATCTTTTGTGAATATTTTAGTGGCATAAAATGGCATAACATTCAAACTCAAACGGGTTATTTGAAAAAAAAAAAATCGTTAGAAACGTTATCAATGTTAATTAATTAAGATTTATTCGAGAGGTGTGAGGGTGGTTTTTTCGGATCCATGCGATCTTACCTTACTTCAATCGCCACCACGAGAGATTGCCGGTGAATTTTCGGACCGGATTTATATTATATATCTCTTAACTACTTGGAAGGGTGGTGGGGAGGAAAAGAGCCTCCTTTTTAAAAATTGAAAATTTAAAGGAGAAACTACTATTCAAAAAATGTGTAAAATTGTTTGTGATGTATGTTCAAGGAAAATATTTTTATTTTTCAAACCAATCTTAGAAATTAAAAAAATTTTTTCGAAATATTACTATTATTATTAAGCTGGTATTCAAAAAGAATTTTATTAAAAAACAAAAATAATTTTAGAAAAATTAACAGAAATTTAAAAAAATTTCAAATTTCTGTTAATGGATATTATTAGACTCAGGTGGGACTATGAATTGTGTTAAAAATCAAAATAAATTGTTCCCTGTTTCAATATTAAATATTGATTCATATTAGTCTTTCAGATTAAATAGTTGAACAAATACAACAGTCTTCCAAAGTCCGCCGTCTTTTCAAAGTGATTGAGAATTAGATGATTTAAAAATAAAAATCTTTGAATTAAATGAATGGAAATTTTTTCTTTCATAAAGAATTTATTTATTTATATCTATTTGTTCGGATTTTTAAATTTGTTTTGATTTGTTTATATTTATTCAATGTCAAAAACAGACAGATGCAGACATATTCCCAGATTAAAGCTTATCCTTTAAACAAAATATTATTTTAAATCAGAGTCAAAGTAATTTAGTTATTATAATTTTAAAAAATTTAATCCCTTTTTATCCCTCATAAAGTACAAACTTTTTATTTAGATAAAAATGACATGTAGAGAGGCTCTCAAAGAGATTTTTTCATCCCTATGCACTACCGAGAATAAAACGCCGAGTTTCTGGACGTCAACAGAATTTAGATGGGTGCGGAATATCTTAAGGCTTTACCCATGTTAAAAAATTTTACTGACTAATGTTTGATAATTTTTTCCGAAGTGTTTTTTCTCTTGACAATTCCTCTCCAATCTCAGGGCGAATTAAGTTTTAAATTTGGAGAAATAAAATTATAAATTACTTTTATGATTTATTTTACTAATGAATTTTTTTTTTTAATTATGAAGAAATTTTTATATCTTCTCGCAATATTATTATTTTTACTCTCTATGCTTTAATAATAAACATGCTAGTAGCTAATTCAAAATTTCTTTTACTTCCTATTAAAATCTTGAGGCGTGCTTTATTTTTAAGATTTTGGAAAAAAACAAAATAAAAAAAGTTTGTATGTGATATTTAAGAATAAAGATATTGATGTTAGTGAAGAAGGGTCACTTACCCTTTCTTTTTGAGGTGAATCATAATTAAAGGAAATCTAAACTCAGGAGGGCTGAGATGAATTTTTAATATGAATATGAATTTAAATCAGAATTATTAAAAAAAATTGTTATCACTAAATAGGTATCTTTTTTAAAAATATGACATTTGGCTCTCCCTCTCATTTACTGGACAAATTATTAACTAATTATGCAGCCTGATTCGTTTCTTATCAATAGAGATATCAATAATTGGAGTTTTGATTTCCATTTGAACGAAATATTACAGGAAATTAAGAGAATTTTCAAAATGCAATTCCGCCATATAATGCTTCAGCCGGTCAATAGATGGCACTAAATGAACCTAATCCAATGACAATTGAAACATAACTTCGTCATGGCGGAGTTGGTCAAGTATAATTTACTCAAATTATTTAGATACTATATTCTCGCTTCAGTGACATGTTGTAGTTACTCTAGAGAGTAACTTTCATAAGATCATACTGAAGTGGACTCCCGTTTCTTTTCCCTGGAGGAGGCGTCATTTATAAAGTTAGATAAATTTTTCCCAAGAGGTTATATTCAACTCAGGATTATTCAGGGTTACTGCTATCTCTTGGCTAATCGCCTCCTCAAGATACTCTATACTCTGAGTAAAAAAAAATAAAAATAGTATCTATGGTCTAAATGGACTTAAATGGATAGATAACACGTTGTTGATGATTATTATACCTCTGGAATAACTTACCTCCCTTTTATCAGGATTTAAATAAAAATTTTTTGCGAGAAGATATAATAAGATATGGAAATAATCTGAAAGACTAGACATAGAAGCATGACGGTAAGGAGATGAGAGTATGTGTATGTGTGCAGTGCATGTGTTTTAAGAGGGGGAGGTGCTCCCTTTGTGTGTCAGTGTCGTACTCACGGCGTATATCCATGTAGAGCTGTAGCTGCAGCAGCGAGGGGAGTCGGATGTCGAGCGAAGGCTGCTGCAGCGGCTGCAGCGGCCGGATAGGCGGCCCGTGCACGTCCACGTTGAATCGCAACACCACGCAGTGCAGCCGCCGCTGATTATGTACCCGCCACGCACACACACACATTCGCACAAGAACGCACAGGCATTACATACCATGCAACGGGGCTGGCAGGTTTGGTTGTTAATAATAATAATAATAATAAAGGGGTCAAGAAGATAGAGTGATAGATATAGGGTGGTAAGTAAGTAAATAAATCCCGCCAGCCCCCACCATCACGCACGCACAGCCGTGGTGTTCTACCTGCGCCTCCTGGGCGTCAGCACCAACGGCGTAGCGGCAGCGGCGGCGGCGGCAGCGGCGGCAGCCGCAGGAGGCTGACTTGCCACCCCCAGCCAGCTTGACCACGGAACGGCGGCAGCTGCAGCGGCCGCAGCCGCGGGAAGTCGGTACCCTGCTAGCCGGCGATGCCCATGTGGACACTCGTGTGCAACTCAACTCACCCTGTTACACCCTAGCCCTCCTACCCTATTCTACTACCCTCTACCTTCGATATAGGCGAACTGAAGGTATATCTGTCTCTATCTGACAAATTATATATACCATCTGTTTCATTTTTTATATTGTCAAGGTACTCCTAAATTCTAGGATATTAAATTTAAAAAAAAAAAAAATTGAATTTTTGTATATTCGGTAGCCTATAATTTAGAAGAATCTTGACTATTAAATAACTTAATAGATGGTATATTTTGTTCGAAGCAATTTCAAACAGAACCAAACTAAAATGAATGGAGCCAAATTGATTCATTAAAACGTGATACTTATACTTTAGCAAAAGTAGTTTGTTCTAAAGCCGTGAAATTCTTAGCATCAACAAATTTTGGGATTTTGCTTCACCCTTTTTAGACGAGGTGAATTAAAATAAAAATTTTATAATATTCTAAGTATTATTAAATTTGCTTTTTCATTATAGCTTGATTACTAATCTCTTATGGTGAAGCAAAATAACTTACAATTATATACAAATTATTTTGAAAATTTTTCACTAGTAATGAGTTGATAAATTTGTAAAAAAGTGAATATCAGATGCATTAGGAGTTTTGTCTCTCCTCCATCACTTTCTAAAAATACATGAATTCATAATTTAAAAAAGATGTATTAATAATAAAAGTACCAAATAGACTAGTTTTTGTATTATCTAAAAAATATTATAATCGGAAAATGTTTGCCGGGACAAACGGCGATTGAGGTCGTTTTGATGACGTTGCTGCGAGCTGACATTTATTTCTAAGGTTAGGTTAACTAATAAAAAAAGGAAAAATATATCGGGTATATACTGGTAATTTTATAAATTAAAACTTCCCCCAATATATTTTTAGTTAGCTAATGAAAAAGAGACATTAATGCCTCCCCGGAATGATTCATAAACATTAATAAGTTAGGTTTAATTTTCCTATAATTATACTTCACTCGCTCATTTGACAAATATGAAAAAAATGTCCAAATTTTTAGTCTTTTTGAATTTATATTAATGCACTAAAATTAATTTCGAGTGCTTTTCAAATAATTTAAAAAAAGGAGTGAATTTTTTTGATAAAAAAGAAATAACAAACGTCAAAATTAAATTTATATGCGTATATATATATATAATTGACACTAGTTTGATATGTATTATATCATGCCCCTCTACTAACTCCATATTATTAAAAGATTTTTAATAATATTCACATTCCCCTAATGAGATTTTATTTTTATATTATAAAATGGAATGCTTTAAAGTATCATACATTTTTAATTACCTGTCGGAATTCTTATAAAAATCCGACATTTTATATTTTGATTAATGTAATATAATAATCCCTTATGCGTCAGATGTGACCAACATTCCATCAGTTCGCCATTAGGTAAGGTGTAGGGTTTCACCCAACAACTCGATTTCCACGAGTTTCTTAATAATTAGAATCATCTTCAATCGAAAATAACAAATAAATAATATAAAAAATAAATCTTTGAAGATGATTTCTTCTAACGTAACCCATGCAAAAATTAAATCGCAGCCCCATTATTTAATAAAGAATCTGGCCAAAAATTTTTCATTTTATTCTCAAATTCGGATGTTATTTATTCTCGAAATAAAAAAGTAAAAGGTGAATTTTATGGTTTATAGTCAAGAAAGAAAATAATAAATTTTAACATTCTATCTTGCAGAGTAAAAGGAAGTCGTTTAAAGCTTCCCCAAATTGTCTATATGAGAAATAAAATAAAATTTTTTAGGCCGGAAGAACCATCTATTTATTTTAATAAAACCAATAAAGATAGACAACCAAATAAACACTAAAAACTTAAGGAGGAAGTAAAAAATGTTCATTTGTTTGTCTTTTGATTTATTTTTACATGAGTTTTTTTTTAATTGACCACAAAGGCAATCAAATTTTGCTATTTTCGTCAAAAATTAAATTGAGAGGAAGGAATTAAAATCTCCTTCCAAGATAATTAGTATATCATCTATTTCATCCTTGAATGAACAAGACACTCTTAATTTCTAAGCAAAGGAATATCTCGAGAAAAAAAAAAGCTAGTGTCTAGAAGTGAGATTTTTCTTTCATTTGTTTGTATATTCGATTACCTAGAAATTAGGCACAGTTACCCGTTATGTGTTTATATTTGTCCTGTGACCTAGGAATTAGGAGTTTCTTGCCCATTCGAGGCCGAGACAAATGATATATTGTCCTCTAAGAAATGCCATTACATTTTTAACTATATCAAATTTCATATTGCCTATGGTCTGGTGTGCACGTTTTATTCGGGTCAATCTCGTCAATTTTTTTTTAAATATATAATATTAAAATTGTCACATTTTTAAATTAAATGAGCAGTTATTAAAAAGCTAAATGGATAAACTTTAG
>JAAAKE020102298.1:0-18172 GCA_010014785.2 Anisolabis maritima
CGATCTCATTGTTCTAATGACTTTTCATTATTTAAAATATCCGCACTAATAATCACTACCAAAAGAAGAGAGCTCTAGATATATTTATTTATTGTTTATTTTCTAGATTTTATTTAAATTGAATATAAAACCGCCATTATCAATTTACGAGGTTTTTTTTAAATGAGTAATAAATTTTGTTAATAGATATTAGACCGTCTGAAGAAAAGTTAATCCCTTCGTTTTTTTCTCTCTCCTCCACTAATCCTCGTGAAAAGGAAATATACAGTCCTGGTTTGTCGTTCATTTGAATGTTTTTAAGACCCTCATCTGGAGACCCTCTTCGTCGTCGTCCTATCAGCCAGCTTTGGCCCTACGTCCCGAGTTTTTTTTCACTAATTTATCTTGCTTACGCGACGAACGAGCCAGGATAAAAAAAAAACCGGAGAGACGATGATAAGACGGCACAAAAGTCTCCTCTCTTCCTCTCTCGAGCCAAAAAAGAATGAAAAAATCACTTTTGAAAATTAAAACTATTTTTTAGGCTAAGATTTATTTATGGTCTGGTGACGTCAGAATGTCAATGAATGAAAAAATATCTCCTTTGTCTTTGTGATTCATCTCAATTAGAAGATATTTCGTAAACGAGGTTTCGGCAATATTTCCCCGTCGGATTTACAAAAGATTTTCTCTTTCTCCCTGCACCATCTTCGAAGTAGATTCTACTAAATTGCTCTAATTTATCAGAATCAAAATTAACATGCTCTTGAAAAAAAAAAAGAAAAAACCTAATTCATAACCCAAATTAAATATTGTAAAATATATAATTGAAATTTGCGGGTCTAATAAAATTTTTATAGATAAATATTACTAACAAATAAAAATTGTAAAAACTATAAAAAAATTTCCATGCAAAAAAATCGTCTTATGTCTACATCTCGAAAATTTTTCTAAAAAATTTTCTTTTTTCTAGTCATAAAATGGAATGAAGGACTGATGGAATTTAGGTACCTCTGACATCATGTCGTCCTCACTATACTCCCCTGTATTTTTTTATTAATTTTCAATTTTATTCACTACAAAAAATGTAGATAATGAAATTTTAAAAATAAAACTTGTTCTTTTCAAGTATAAGAGTTGGAAAATAATTTAATTTTACTCCCTTCTATTCATACAAATATTAATACATATATAGATAAATTTTTCTATATGCAATATTTTTATTAAATATTGCTTTCTCTACATGTACTTATAACAAGAATTTAACTTTACCTTAATTGGAAGATGCATAATAATCTTACTTTACTTTTCATTATATATACTTTTCTACATGCTTTGATTCTTGTTGGAACAGGTTCAGAGCCCAGGCATACCTCGGCCTACCATACTTGGCTATCTCAGGACCACTCTTCAGTAAAACTGAGAAGCTGCCCTTGGAAAGATATCTTCGCGCTACTAGCGCTAGGCTTTAATTTAATTAGAGAGATCTCTCATCTGGCGAGTTCTGGTGAGTATTAAATTGTTATTCCTTTATTAATTAAATATTATAGACCTATATATCCATATTAAAATCTTTATGAATTGCAAAATTTACTCTTGTCTCTTGCAATACAATTCCTCACTCTAGTACAATAATTATACAGCTTCATTATTATGAAAATTAGTCAAAGTTAACCATCTAATTCATGGGGAGTCAACCATTTATATCTACCCTCCACTTTTGTATCTTTGTTAGTAATAAAATTTCCTTATCGCCCACCGGTTCCGCAATAATTTAATTTAGCACAGCTGTAAAGGAATTTTTTGAGTCGAAGTTGAATAAAAAATATGTAGTTAAATTTATTTCATCCTACTGTCAACCATGAAAGCTTGAATTGCCCACTAGTGGCCGATAGGCACCAGGTAGGCTACCTCTGATCTAATTCATAATTATTAACACAAAGTTTAAAAAATTTTGATCAAATGGGTAGTATCCAAAATTCTAAATTTTTTTTGTGAATTCTCTCTCCCCTTCCAACCTGCTACATCTACATTCTTGAAACATTCAATCTCTGAGTTGGAGATGACGACTATAAGTTACACGAGCAAGAACTAGAATTTCTTTAACTCTTTCTATACTCTATATTAGCATAGGAGGCTTCGTTATAAACAGGCTATGAGCATTCAGTCAGTAACATATGTTATATTTTATAATATTGAAACCAAAAGTATATATAACAATCTAACTCCTCTGCTTAATACATTGAGCTTGCATTTACTCCCTAGGTAGTGATGGCATTATTTAATTACAGCTCAAACGTTTAATATATTTCATTTCGATAGAGGCTACCCAACTGGCTGACTCATTTCTTACATTGGTTTCTTAAGGTTCTTCTACCTTCAACATCTAGTATTACGCTTGTAGATTCTGAACCATAGACTGTTTTTCGGGTAGTCTTGACTCCCTTCTCCTTTAAAAATTTAATTTGCTATGATAATGACTTTAATAAGGCAAATATTTTCACTTATACTTCCTACTATATACAATATTTCATATAAAGGTCGTGTTCACCCCAAGAGTTTTTAACGAAAAAACACGTTTTAAAGCCCTCTGAAATCAAAAAGATGAGTATTGAAGGTTGGCCTATTATAATAGATCTTTTAAAGCTAGGACCTTTGCAATTAAACATAAAACCTAAATATAAGGTCATTCGTAAAAAATAGACTCCACCAAACAGAAACATCCTAATTCCCCTAAACCTTATATTTTCCATAAGATGAGACCTACCACAATCGATTCCTCGCACCCAAATTGAAAATAGACAAAATTCCATTAATTATTAGAGCCGTTTTCGTGAAAAAATTTACATATATACAAACATACAATATTAACTCATTTAATAGAAGAAGTTTTAATGAGAAGAATATTTTAGAAAAAATTATAGTAAAAGTATGAGTATTTATAAATTGTGAGAAAAGATTGAAAAATTTAAGCTTATTGCTCGAGAATACGAGTAAGTGATGGAATAATTTAGTAATCACAATCTTTTTCGAAATAGAATTGAGACCCTAAGCATTTAATTTATACTCGTTTATGTGTGTGTATCTGTGAACATGTGTGGTCCACAATTTTACGGAGTCAGACAAAATTTTAAATATAAGCTTTTAACCATTGATCATTAACTTTTGGCAAAAATTACCTAACTAGTTCGGATCAAACCTGAAAAATCAAAATATCTTCCCAACTTTATATTTAGCGAAATAGTATTCATATATAATATTGTCATTTCAATAGAATCATTTTGAGGAGCTTTTGTTTGAAAAAATTATTTTTTCTTTTACCCCTCAGTATATTATTTTAGTAAAGTTAAATAGAGAAAATATTTTCGTTTTTTGGTTTGTACTTCAAATGAAATACCACCACTTTGGCTGATTTAATATTTGACCTAGACCTCTTCCCTAGGAATGTCGCATAGTATTTATACAAACCTGTTTAAATAAATATATTTAACATTTAATTTTGATATACAGTAGCTTATATAGATATTGGCTTTATATATATATATATATATAGTAAGAAAGTGAACAAAACAGAGGCCGAGATAAAGTTTAGTTGAGAGGGAAGGTCCCCCATCCCTGTCTCCAGGGCGCCTTAGCGGCGCCTGAGCCGGCGACATAGGGGCGGCTCAGTCCTCCGGACCCCCCCGAGTGGCAGCTGTCAGCCACTGCCTGCCAAGTTAAGCAAAAAAGAAGGGGGGCCTAAGTTGGCTATTTGGCTATTTTGGCTATTTGGCTACTTGGCGATGAGCATTTTTCATTTTATTGAAACCAACCGCCGCCACCATCGCCTTATTTACACTCCTCATCCGATTCGTTATCCCAGAGTTCAACTTCTCGATATCCGGACCACCATCACTATTTACTCGTAAAGTTTTTTACTAAAAAAATCTCTTTGGCACTCAAGAATTTTACAGAAAAAAATAAATAACCTTTTCAATTAAACAAAAAGAAAAAAAATATTTTTATCTACTCTTTTATCTCTTTCCCTTATTTACCTAATAAAATGTATGGTATTCCTTGAATTTGTTTGGCTACTACGTATTTAGAATAGAATAATCCTTAAAAATTTGCTTTCTTTCTGACTGTAAGGTCGTTCGGTCGACGTTCCAAGAAAACTAAACGTTAAATGAAGCCATCTTAAAAGGTAATATTAAGATATCTTTAACTGGGAGAAATTATCGGCCAAAAAAAAAAAATTTAAGGAATGTTTTTTGACATTTGACTTAGATTTCAATTCAGAGCGAATATAATTTGATTTTTATCGATGTGGTGTGGAATCTCTCGGATTAGGGTAGGAACTTCAGAGACTTTATGTAAATTTTTATCGCTCAGAACGGGAGAAGAACCATTGACCTAGCAAGATCTGAACTCTCGTATAAGGGACAGAGCTACATTTTACTTCTAAATTCTAATGATTTAAGCATTATCCATTAATCTTCATGTTTTATGAAGATTTTTTAAATGTCTTTTTGGCCATTAGACTCCGTTAATCGTAAAGAATTCAAAAAACAGGAAGAGCAAAAGAACTACCTCTAGTGGATCAAACACTAGCCTCGCAACTGATGATGTTTATTAAGCTGAGGAAATTATTTAAAAAATTTTTATATAATTTCATAATATATATCACCTACCATTTCTATCTCATTTATGATTAGGGTTGCCATATTTCAAATCTAGTCTCTCGGGACAAAAAAAAATTGCGGCAATTTTTATCAAAAAAATATTTTTACAAAATTAACGATTTTGACATATCATTTTTAATCTCTAAACTTATTTTGGCTTTTTTAAAAATGTACCTAATAAAAAAACATTATTATACTATTTATACAAAAAATTACCTGCACCTAATCGTAGATATTTATTCCCAAAAAATTATGTACGAAATTATACTAAATTATATACAAAAAATATAAAAAAAAATTAAAAATATTGTTCAATATTTATCATTTAATTTTACTTCATTAAGAATGGCCGTACCTTGTTTTTTTAAGAAAATTTGGAATTCTGTACAATTTATTCCACAATTATGTTTAATCAACTCGGCCCCCAAATTTTTTAGAATTAATTTATTTCTTTTCGCCAAGAACTCGTCATCAGACTAAAAATTCTTTCAGATATTACATTTGCATATGGAATAGAAAAAATTTATTCAAAATTTTTTTAAATTGTGGAGAATTAAAAAAAAATTTTTGATCAATCGATAATTGCTCTTCAATATCTGTTGTATTTGCCATAAATCTTTTTAGGAAGATATATTCCTCAACAGCAAATCTTGGTCTACTTCTATTTTAAATGCATTAGTAATTTCTACGATTTCATGAAATGCTGATATGCTTTGTAAAGTTAAGATTGAGCGAATTTTATATTTGTGTCATTGGAATTAAACCATTTCTCTAAACAATACATTTCAAATCACATTTTATGATATTATTTTATTATTTTACAATCCAAATCTTTTAATTTGATACTTGCGGGACATTTAAATGTTTTTGCGGGACGCCGGACAAATCACTCGTGCGGGACTGTCCCGCGCATTACGGGACATCCGGCATCCCTATTTATGATTAACTTGTCGAATAGAATATAAATTCCCTCTTAAAGTCCTGAAGTCACTCAAACTACGAATTAGTACCAGACAAAGGGGTTAAAACATTTGTAAAGGGAGAGAGAGAGAGAGAGAGAGAATATCATTCTCTTAAGATACATCTATATGTGATAATATATCATTTAGGGGATATCAATCAAACCAACACTTGGGAGTTAACTTATTAAATTAATTGTTTCGGAAATGAATTAGAGAGTGATAATTCAACTCCAACATTGACTAATGAACATGTTTATTAATGAAGAAAACATTATTTTAATTAATTTATTGAATTGTGAGGATGCACCCAACGTTTTTCGCCAAATAAATGATATTTCTTAATTAAGAAACGTTTCGACCAAATTTATTTAGCCGTCTTCAGTCCATTGAGGAATTATTCACATATACGAGTACATTCATCTTAATAGTTCGTCAATGAACTGGAGATGACTAAATAAAGTTTGAAGGAGCAAGCAGCCAGGTAAAAGCCTTTACGATAATAAAACTCAAGTTTCAGACGTTTCGGCTTTAAATTAATAATGACAATATCCATTTAGAGCTATTACATTAGATATTATAGAAAAATATTTATACAATATTTTTACATATACAAGAAAATACAGGAGTGTTCAAAAAAAATGTATACACACTTTAAAATAGAATAGCTGCTATTCTTGTTGTGCAGTTAGTATTACAGCATTACACATTACACGCTGATTTGAGGAAATCTCGAGAACTATACAATTTATTTACTTTTTTAACGAGTATTTCTTTGATTAACATTGCATCTCGATTCCAACCTCTTGTTTTTTTGGATCCCCTGGGGGTAAAACATTTTTTTAAATAACATTTTATTATTATTATTCAATTATTTTGTTCCATGACGTCACAAATTCCAACTCACTAAATCTTAGATTTTTACTTAAGATTCTTAAAAATGAAATTTTATTTTAATTTTATTATTTGATTGTTTTATTTTCACAAAAAATTTTACACTTAGGTGGTCGCCTTATCGGTGGGGGGAGGGGGAGGGGGAGAATTCCACTTTTTAATTATCTTAAGAACTCAATATAAAGGGCATCTCAAATACAATCCAACCGCCTCAGGTTCCACAGTTATGAAACCAACTATATGAATAATTTTTTTCTCATTTCTCTTTTTATCATTTCGTCATCGATTTAAATAAAATAAATAATATACCATTTTAATTTAGCTATAGCCCGGTATCCCTCCATATTTATTCTAAAATTTTTTTAAAGTTTTTTTTTTATATATTGTGTAGATGAAAAAATGAGGACACTTCCAGCTGTTTATAAATTTGATATTTTCCAAAATTTAGATAAAATTATTTTTCATTGATAGAAATATTTTTTTAAAGTCTTTTTCGGCATTTGAAGCCATTTAGACTCCGTCCTTATTTATTGGTAGCCAATATAATTTAAATAAATTTTTGTCGCTCGCGACGGGAAGCGAACCACTGACCTTTGAACGTGGGATAGGAGTATTAATAATAATAATATTAATAATATTATTAATAATAATAATAATAGCTTGTCGGCTGACTTTTTAGAAAATGAATGCTTAGTGATGGCAAGTGAAGGGCCTCTCTGTTTAGAGGTTGATGTAATCCCTTGGCAAGAGAGTCAGACACCTGTCATATCAATGGAAAGCAATTAAGCAGATCTCTTGGGGATCGCCTTCTTGCTATATTAATCTACACCTAGCAGTCAACCGGCCAGATGATATAACCTCATAGATTCAAAAAAAAAAAAAAGAAAAGAAAAAATATCTTAATTTGTACTTAAATACCGTTTGGCGTCGTCAATGGCGTAATTACATGCCCCCACGACACTTAAAATGAACGTATTATTATTAATTTAGTACCCGGAAGATATAATGTATAAAGATCGAAATAATCACGGAAATTTCAGCCCCAATTTATTGAATAAATTTCAACCGTTAACGTTTCGAGGCATCAAATAGATCCTTCTTCAAACCTTAAATTAGTTGAGCACACATATAAATTATAAACGGAATTAAAAAAATTACAATATAAAATTTTTTTATCTTAATATTACTTACCATGCCGCTAATTTAATTGAAAAAATTTTTATATTCTAGTATATTATATTATTTTCCTGCTTGGTTTCTGAAAAAGAATCAATTTGATAGCGGTTAAAATTTATTTCAATAAATAATCCTTGAAATTTTCCTCATACTTTTATTTCATTTTATTTATGAACTTACTATCTGCTAATATTCGTACTTAGGTAATTTCTAGACGTCCGGGGAAAAAAAATCACATCATGTCTAGACCTAGATATAACTTTTCAAATGCAATATGCACTGTTAAATTATAGGATTTGATATTAAAAATATTATTTCTTAATGGATATAGAAAAAAATTAAATAAAAAATAGTGAAACGAAAATTCGGAATAAAAATCTATTTGACAGGATGACACTAAAATAGAACGAAAAATATATATTTTTTAATAATATTTATATTAAGAAAGAAAGAAAAAGAACATGGTGTGTTTGTTTGCTCTATGCATTTAACACCCTTTGGATGCTGGAAGGGAGCGAAACCTCTCCCCCAACCCATCTGTCTTGTTGTTTCCATAAAACCTTTCAGCGCTCTTGTAAATCGCTAATTGGATTAGATAGGGAGAGACATTTATGCTCTCTCTCTCCCTCTCTTTCATAGACAAGAAATATTGGAAATCGAGGGATGGAGATTTTGATGTAGCCATCAAATTATTGAATTAAATTAAATGTCTATATAGCTTCAAAATAACTTTACAATCATTCATTCTTAACTTTATTTCGACTCTTAAATTAAATCATCTTATTAAGATTTTTTGTCAATCTATAACTTCAAAATTTTATTTTTATTTACAATAAATTTTAATATATAGACCGTCCCGGACCGCCTATTTAGGATATCAATTTTTGGTGATTTCATACACATCTTCTTTCGGAAATTAACATAACTTACATAGTAATAGGATATTTTAAGCTTGATTCGTCTGGATTAAAGTAGGTCTGTCTTACCTGCTCCAAAAAAGGACGGTGACGCGAAAGGAAAACACTGATTATGAAAAGCAAGTTTGAACCCATGAACTTCTAAATAAAAAGTCGAGAAAGAAACTTAGACGAAAAAAATTTCGTTGAGGTTATTTAACTCAACCAAATTCTTTTCATAAATAAAATCAAAGTTCCTTAGAAGAAATGCATTTGCCCAATCTATTAATTTTTTTGAAACCATAAGAAAAGTAAAAAAAATATAAATCCAATATTATGTTTTAAAAATCATCATACAAATATTATCGATCTTTTTTCTCACATTTTTATTTTCCTATAACAATTTTCAAAGGGTTATTTATATCAAGTATAGTTTTTATATTTTTTATATTCCAATTATCTTATTATTTGTGACTCAAGATCGTAAAACATTATTTTATGACAGAAAATTGCTTTCATTTTCAAAGAAAATCACTTACTATTTAAATGAAAAATTATTACAGTATTATTGAAAAAGTATTGTATTAAACTCCAAATGTAATATTATAAGTAGATGTTTTATTACTTTTTACTTTTAAAATCATCATAAAAATAAAACACTTTAAAGAGTTATTAACAAATTGATAAATACTGGATTTATTTTATTATTTGATATCAATTGATTGACTGATTAGAGGTACCTAATTATGAAGACAAATACTTTATTCCCTCTCCTTTATACTATTCTTCCTTTAAAGAGGATTTCCTCTCTTCTTTAAAGCTTAATCCTAAAGAGAGAGAGAGAGAGAGAGAGAAGCTGATTGGCAATTTCATCCCTCCTAAGTGAACCACAATTCATTGAATTTGGAACGAAATAACTTTGAATTTCGATCGAAATTATATCATTATCTATACCATGTTGGTTTAAATGTATTCCAACTTTATTAGAAAAAAAAAAAAATTTAAATTTATGATTGAAATTTATGAGAAAATACTGTATTTAAGGGATAATTTTAAAATATTTGAATATATAAGGGCTAATGTATATATATACCATCTTTAATATTCAGTCTACATACATGACCATTAAATATAAATAAATAAATTTATTTACGGTCTGGTTAGAAGCACAAGTCTTCGGAGGCTAGGTCCAATCAAACACAAATACAAATTACATAACAATTAACAAAACAAATACCAAAAAAAAAAAAATAGACAAAGAAATTTATGCTCATTAACTTAAACATTGTGGGGACCTGATATGATACTAATAATAATCGTATAAAACAATTAATCATTTTAAATAGATAATTTTTTTACTAAAAAAATACATACTTTAGTGCTTTTGACCCAGCTCTCTCTTCTCATAGACATCTCTAAAAAAAAGGAAAATTGAAAGCGTCTATTTGGCACTTGTTTGGCTGCAGAAGCCAAAAATCCTAAGAACTCCATTGTGATTTATTAAATATTTATATATTTACATTTTTTTTTTGGTGTTGAATTCAATTGATAAAATATTTTGTCATCATCCGAATTATCTTTTATGAATAATAGAGCAATTATTAAAATTTGTCTGAGAGATAGGAAATTTTATTTAATAATAATTTTAATATCATGAATCATATAATTTACCCCAGGAGACCCTCACTGAAACAGTTAGATTTTTAAATTGGAGTAAATTTAAGATTCTTTCACTATTTTCATCTTAATCCCATAATAAGGGCTGCCGAGAGCTTACCACGAGGCTGTATCCTATAATTCCAACCAATTTCGTAACCTTAAATCAATTTATCAACATTAATATTGAATTTGAAAAATAAATATTAGGCTACTCATATTTTCATACACCTGGTAACAGAAAAAGTGACCGAATCGTTATATATAATTAAAATAACAAAAAAAAACAAATATAAAAAAATATGGTTTTAATAATTGATAAAAGCTTTGAAAGTCTTAATTCTAAAATTAAATATATAGGAATTTTCGTGTAATTGGTTTTTTGTTTTTTAGAAACTAAGATATCTCTGTAATTTTTTTAAGCCAAACCCGGCGTGCATCTCATTACAAGAGGGAATCTTAGGGAGCTGGCGAATTAATTGTCTTTGCAAACACTACTGATTGGCTTAAGGGGCCAACGGGGACGACGCCTGGCGGCAAGTTAACCTAATGAAATTTCAGGCACACAGACAGGCCAATATACAGTAATGTGTATTGCAGAAAGAGCGAGAGAGAGTGGATGTTCTGCTCATCTGTATTCCAAGCAGCTCTTTTGGTCTTCTTGTACGAATGGGAGCATTAGAAATGTTAGCAAGAGCAAAGGACTGAGAGGAAGTACTAAGGAGAAGGGAAGGGAAAATGACAGCTCCCTCGGGGATTTAATAAAAATATAATGTGACTGTGTATCTGTATATTAATTAAGAACGGATTTAAATTTTTTTACTTTAAAGTGAATTAAATAGTCTAAAAGCCTCAATTAAATCCTATACTAATCAGTCACACTATGGGTTGGTTATTTTTCTTTTTTTAATAGAAAAAAAAATCCATCCCCTTTAACCTCACTAAAGCTCGAATTTATTTCCAATAGACATGACATATAATTTGCAGTAAGTAATCTTGAAGTCTGACAAAGTAATAATATTTATGCAAAAAATGAATTTAATTAGGAATTTTGGTTGAAGAGTATAGGCGGTGAATAAGCCCCACCTCCCTTCCAAAATATTTTTTTTTCACAGAAAAAATAATCTTTTAATACAAGAATCCTCTTTTAGATTTAGCAATTAATTCCTTTAATGATTGCTTTCGTCTTCCTCCCTTCAATGAAAAGTTGAGATAACGACATCAAACAGAGGAGAGGACTACCAAATGGAGCCCAAGGTTAATTTTATTTTAACCAAAAAAAAAAAGACGAGTTTTTGGTGGTCACCGGATTTTTGTAGATAGGATCTATCTCGCGGTGTCTGCAAATTGAACCTAGGATCTCCTTTTTGAAATTTATTTTTCCCCCACTATGTACATGAATTCTAGTGCAACGCTAACCTCTCTCTATAATATTACATCGTCTTAATAATTTTCTTAATTACCTACCAACATTTCTTACACATGCCAAAGATATTATGATAAAAACGCTCGAATTTTCTGCATTTCAATTCTTCTAAGAGGATTGACTCGAGTTCACTATCCTGATTCTATCACTGAAATAGAAAATACCAAGACCTATTCCCTCTATCTCCCATTTTGGACATGTTTAAATAAGCCGTAAACGGCAAGTAGAATGAAAGCTTGTGATCCTCATTCCTTTTACATTTGATAGATGGACGAGATTGATATCCCCGGGTTTCTATCACTTTCATCTCCGATTTAAATTGACACCCGTGATCATTAACTTTTTGGGTGGGAAAAAAGAATGGACAGATCGCAATCGCAAGAAGACGAAAAAGGAAAAGAAAGAAAAGAAGTAGTAAGAAAAAGAAAAAGAAGAAAAGAAGGGACTGTGTGACGAGAGGCAAGATTGATCGGGCCCCAAGTTGCCAATTGATTGGCCCCTCGGCCGACGCATCCGTCAATGTCCCTGTTGCTCTGATTGCCTTCGACTCCCGGCTAATCCTTATCTCTGGCTGGTCAGAGGTCATTCGGCCGGACGGCAGAGGCCTTTGCACATAAATCAACAAATGGCTGACATATCAACCAGCACTCCCCTGTCACATTCAAAATATACTGGCCTTAAAGGCCATCCGGGCTCACCTCACCAAATCACATCGCACCCCTTTCCAAAATATCTATTAAGGGTATTGTATCTAGTATAATTATAAACTTTTATAAAGGCCGATCTCTTTACTTAACAACTGTTACAATTTTTTCTCAAATTATTACTATATTTAGCGCATTTTCTCTTAAGAAAGGAAATGAGTGTTTGCATTCACTTTGAATATGCATTTGAGTATAGCGTCATTTTTGATTTTTCGATTCGAGATATAGGATATTAAATATAAATGATTTCAAACCCTTCAGAACCTACTCACAGGAGTTTTGATTTTAATTATATTACTTTCTAACAGTGCTGCCAAACCCGAATTTCATTTAATTTTCCTTAAAGAAATAATTTTGCAAAATTTTTTTAAACGGTGATTGTCTTTTTTTTTTTTTTAGAAATAATTTCCATTAAACAATTTTAAAAAGTTGTCTCAGGATTCGATTGTTCTTTTTTACAACGTGTTATTTGTTCAAAACTATTTTTCGAACTAGTTCAATCATGAATCATCAGCCTATATTCTCTACATCCGTTCAGCTAATTCATAAAAGCTCTTCCTGCTTTAAAGTCACCACTACCAGTCAAACCAATCACAAGATCGCTTACCCAGTTTCCATGCACCTTTGGTTCTAAGAGAAAGATTGACTTTATCCCTGCGATTCCGAGAGCGACTTCAGTATAATCTTTTTTATTTTTTTAAAGATAAAAAATATTTTTATTATTATTTAACTCACTCTACTTATTAATGGAGGGAAATGAGGCAACAAAATATTTCATTCTAATTTTTTATCGTCAGTGTTGATTTATAAATTTATAATATTATATATTACATTATAAACAGATATAGGAAAAAATAATTTAAAAAATTATTAACACTATTTTTTTAATTATTTGTATAAAAAATTTATCTTATTTATTTACTACGTCTATACATGACAAAGTCTCAATTTTTTGTCATAGTTTACATTTTATAAAATATTTTTTTATTTTTAGACTTTTCAGCATATATGACTTGAGACCATTCAATTATAATTATTTATTTACGATACAAATTATCCAGGCAAATTTAATTAGAATAATTGCTATCCAATTGATGTAAATAAATTTTCATCGGACTGCCTGGAATCCGAACCCACATTCTTTGACTTCGAGGTTTATCAATATTGACAATATCAGTATCTCTAACCTCTCGGCCACAGTATGGGGGGATCTGTAATGATTTAAATGTTTATTTATATTTTTATACTTCGAAAAAATATATCATAAAATGATGAATTGTTTTAATTTAATTAAAAAAAAATTGATTTGTCTTGTCTTGACAGACTTTGATAAAATATATGCATTTACGTGCATTTATTTATTTATTTATTTTTTTAATATAAAAATGATAAATATTCAGAGGTAAAAATGAGGACATTGAATCTTTGAATAGATTGTTGAAAAAAAAGGTGGGGTTAAAATAAAAAATGTTATCTTCATAAGTGTTTTTGTTAGTGTTGTTTTTCTGAATAAAAATCGAAGTAAAATTTTTATTATAATTATAAAACAATCAGGAAGGAATACATTTCCGTAATTTACACTACTAAGAATTACGACCCAGATATCTTAATTTAATTTATATAACCCATTTTAAAATTAAATTAGCCATTGTTCCTTAAAATAGAGGTAGATGGATGGATTTTGGTCTAAAGCTGAAAATAAAGAAAAAAAAATAGAGGTAGAGCTCTTGCTTGATTTAAGATCAGAGATTCGTTTCGAATAAGATTTATTTAATAGTAAAAGCCAGCTTTATATTGAAATAGGAATATTTTCAACTTCATTTCAATACAACTATCAGAACAACTCAAAACTATTGTTTTTTATAATAAATTACATATATAGATTGCGATCTATCTATCGATTAATAACAACGAGCGTCTTGCGTGAAAGTTGTCAGAATAATCCGCCACGCCACACCAACCTCATAATCCCCACTCAGTGAAATAAATTTTTAGTGTGGTATATTCTTTATAAATGACAGCTTTTGAGTATCCACTAATTTTGCTTCTGTAATGCTCCCCAAGATGTATTTAGGCCAGATAATCAATAAACACATATTTTTGTTGGTTGCCTATCTATCAGGCAAATTTTGATATTGATCCCTCCATTGTGAGGTGTCGACACCTTTATTTATTTATTATATTAACGGGCAATGGCATACCAACTATTTTGGGACCATGGGCCATAGCATTTAATAAAGTCTACTCTCTTAATAATTTTTCATAAAAATTCTTGTTTTACGTTTTTGTTTTGTCCAATCAAATTTTTTCGTCTTACCCCAAGACTTTTCCTCGATCCGACCTTTTTTTTAAGGTTCATTCTTTTGATTAGAGCCTTTTTAGCCCAAATTCTCATGGTCTAGATTGGATGGATAAAAAACGATATATAAGAGAGCTAGATGTAAAGAATAAAAAAGGGAAGATTTGCTCAATTTTGTGTTGTCTTCATATCTAACCCAAAAGCACCTCGGACAAATAAATGAGAATCCTGGGTCGATGACCTATATGATCGATCTACCTAATTGAATTTAAATTAATAATGATATTTTAAAGATAATTAGAAGTGGAAATTAAATAATTTTCTTTTCCTTATTTAGTATTAAAGAGGCACTTTGTCACAACTGCTATCTAGCGGCCTTTTGGAGAACTAAGAACAAACAATTATTTGAAGTTACAATTAGTTAGGATTATTTTATTGTACTTTTTGCTCTTTATTTTGTTTTTATTTTTTTTATATCTCACTATCTTTTTTTTTTTTTTTTTCAGAAAAATTTGCAAATGAAGAACATTAAAAGACGATTAGCGAGACTTGAAATGGAATTTCAAGAAATTTTTCATCTAGACTGCAAGTAATTATTATTACTATATTTATATCATCCAAGAAAATTTTATTTATAATAGAGATTGCAATTTTTTAGATCGCGTCCATCTCATCCATCTCCTAGATTGTTCTGAGGCGATCTTCAAGGCAGACAACTACGGAAGAGACTTGGTGAAAAACCGTGAGTTCGCCGTTTATTTTAAAGGAGACTCAGATTTTAAAAAGCTTTACAGTTTTTCAAGAGTTTGGGAACTCGGTAAATATTTTCACATACAACTAAAGGCAGGTCAATTAATATGGAAAATTGCTAATAATATAAAGAATACCTTTAATTAATTTGCGAATGGTACATTTTTCCTTTAATAGGAATGTTAATTTTTCAAATTACTAATATAGATAAAATATATTATTAGAAATTTGAAACATCAAATTCTAGCATTTTTTCAAAACAATTTTTCAAATTTTGTCTTTTGGTAATTTTTAGTTTCCAAACTCAGGTAAAATTGTGATCTATACGCCTTCTTCAAAAACATTTTTTTCTCAAAAAAAAAAAAATTAAATCTTTCAATATTCAAATTACAAAATGAATAAAGAATGATCTTTGGTAATTCGTTCAAATATCATGATAAAAAACAAAGGTGAATTTAAAATAAATAATAATAAACATAAAATATTTAAAGATTAATGACATGATCCAAAACATAATAAAAAAAATTAATAATCATATTCAGATGATTCATTATTATTGAGAACTCTTAAAATTATTAGAGGTCCAGGTGCACTGATTTAAATTAAAATTAAAATATTTATTTTTTAAATAGTTAGTTGATTTTAATAATATAAAATATAAATTATTACACAAGGAAATAATAATGGAGTGATTCCCAATCGGCATTTAAACGGTAAAATTTTTTTCATGGATATAAATAAAACATTTTGTAAAAATGATATCTTTCGATTCTGCAAAAATTATCAATTTTATTATATTTGGTTTGAATGAAGATTTATTATTAATTTCTAACACGAGAATTTAAAAAAATTAACAAAATTCACATTTTTCTACGGACCAGGAATAATATCTCATTATTATAACTTTATTTAATTTGCAATTGTCTCACGTGATGTTTTATTTTATAAAATAAATAAATAAATTTCCTGTATATAAAAAACAACATCACCTGTTTCAATTACAATGCGCGTAAGTTGGGAACCACTGGTGTAGGTTATTTTCATTTCCCTATATTATATTTTTATTAGGATTATTTTTTATTATTGATTCATTAAAATATCATTAATCATTTTTAAAAAAATTTTACTATTAATTCTTTTTTTAATTTTAGATAATTCTCAAAATTTATTTATTTATTTCTTTAAATAATTTTTTAAAATTGGCAAAATTAAATTAAGTTGAATTAATTGAGATTGATTACAAAATTTATAGTACCATTTGATGTTGTTATTCTATATATAAAATAAAAAAATATAATAAAAATAAAGAAAAAAAAAATACATATATATATATAAACAATATCACTAGGTGCAATTGTTATTATTTTCAAAATTTATTTTAAGTTGAGAAATGAAAATTAATCTACGTTCTCCTCTCCCTTCCTATCCTTCCTTACACACATACATTAGGCCCTTATTCCTTTCTCTCTAGGTAGGGTTACCTGCCTGTTCCTTACCTGTGAGATCTCCAAGTCATCAGAGTCGAGGTGTGTATCTACCCGATTGCCATTTGGCAATCCTTTAGTTGATAGGCATGCTTGAAGAAAAGGGTGGGAATGAATTTTAAGCTTTAGGGCTTCTCTTTCAGAATTCTTCGAGCGATTCGATGGAGATGGTGGAAACTGCAAGTATTATTTATCCCCCCCTATTTAGAATAGATTTATATTTAAATAGATTTGACCTAAAAAGTTAAAAATATGAATATTAAAAAACATTCTGTTGAAATAGGAATAGATTATAAATATACACAAAAAATAAAAAAAATAAATATCATTACACTTCTTATCAATCTGAGTCTCCTCTTTATATATTATATTTACCTGCGGGCAAAGCTAAGATATTTTCTAGTGAATGAGAATGTTTATAAAATTTTGATACAAAAAAATGACCAAATTTTACTAACATTTAATAAATTATCAGTTAAAAACGCCCACAAAATTTTGCTAATTACGGCTATCCGTTGTTATATTCTGTTTAATTAGTGTTGTTTTAATGACATAATTTAAATTTGATTTGTTATAGTTAAAAAAAAAAAAGATTATTATCCACTAGGACCAAATTTGCTAAATTAATAAATCTTTGTCTTAGCTATGCCCCTGCCTGGCGGATCCTGATATCGTTGAAAGGGGGTGGGTTTTGATTCTATTTTTATTTTCACGTTATTTCAAAATTAGAAAAATCTGGGACTTTTATTTTTCAAATTTATTTTTTTATTTATTTTATTTTTATTTTTTTAAATGTCTCTTTAAATTAATCGAATTTTGGATCCGTTTATGCCTTAATGTAATAATTTACCAAAAGCAAAATAATAATTTCAAAATTGCCTAAAAGTAATTATTATTATTCATTTTAATAACATTTAAATTGTTTTATTACTAAAGGCCTTATAAAATTTAATTATTATAAATCAATCAATAACATTTATTTCTTTTATTTTATTTTCATTTGACGAGTGTATTATTAACTCTTTGATGTTTCTTAAAATTTAAAAAATTCAATCTTTTTAACAATATACCACTTTTGTCGACAAAAATTTTATGATTAGAGAGATATTCATGTATTTTCTATATTTATCAGAACTTCCTTTAATTTATTTTATTTTGCTTTTGAAACAATTTATTAGATTTTACTGAAATTGATATGTAAATTTTTTTTCTAAACAAGAGCTCTCTCGGATCTCCACTCTCTAGAAAATCAGCATTCATTCACTCTTTATCCCTCTTAGGTAGTGTA
>JAAAKE020102309.1:0-11451 GCA_010014785.2 Anisolabis maritima
CCCTCTCTCTTCCCTCACCATCTGCTAAGATGAGTTGGACGACTGCCCAGGTCGGCCAATCTCCAAATTGCCCCTGGTTTGCCTCCAACAAAAAAAAAAAATTCCAAACAACCAGGTGATTGATTCATTTATTATTTTTTATTCATTTTTTTTTTAAATAGATAAATTCTCGAACAAATAATATATCTTTTAAGGAAATTTATCTATTAATTATCCTGTATTTTGAAATAATGATTTCCTAATACTTGTCTTTTACACATGATTCTTTAAAAAAAGAAATATTTCTCATTATTAATTAATTTTTTTGATAAGTTCTAAAAATATTCATATTTCTTTAGAGCTAATATTAAAACATATTTTCGTTATTGAATTTATTTAAGAAAATTGCTAGATAATTATATATATACATATTATTCTTTGAAAGTATATTCAGAGATCTAAAAAGGATCTAGACCCTTTCCTAGTTAAATTGTTTCTCTTAGAATAGAGAAAGATAGAAGGGAGAGGGATGGGGGTTAGCCTCCAGGGCCGATAGGGTTTCTTTTAGCTCAGGTCCCTTAGCTAATTTCTAAATATTGGTTGGTAATTAAACTTAATGACTTTATTTATTTTCATATATTAATATATATAACTTTTTCTAAAACGAAAGGATCTTTTTGATCTATTTCGATATATTTCTATTATAATCAAAACTTTCTCAACATCACAGCTGCCTCATAAGATCCTTAAAGAAGCCTTCAAGTTTAATTTAAAATTTTTCATCTTCTCAAAGAAGAAATAATGAAGATTTGCAATGAAAAAATTTTACTATTGAAAAAAAAGTGCTATTCAGTGTATTATCATAATGTCGAAACATATTTCTATTCATTCATTTAAATAAATATATCTTGTAAATAACTTTATCCAAATTTCTCTCTAGATATATAACGCCCCGTCGCAATTCGTATATTCATTATAAATTCTCAAAATTGAAAAAAAAGAAAATGAATTTTAAATACGAGTTATTTATTTAATCTCTTATGATTTTGTAATGATATAAACGGATATCTCATCCAAATTTATAGGAGATGAAAAAAAAAGACGCCTTGCATTATTTTTGCCCAAATTCGTTGTGAAATCAAAAAACTAAGCCTCATTTAGTTTTTTCTGAGCAAGAAAATATTTTTACTAAAACCTTACAGGATTTTATAATTAGTTATATATAACTCAGAAAAAATTTAGCGATGAGCATTTTTCTATTTCGCAACGATTTTAAGCAAAAGTTATGCCAAGCGCTCTTTTTTTGCATCTCCGATGTTTTTTGTGAAATTTATATTTTAATTAATTGATTAAAATGAACGATAATATTATTACTAATCTAAAAAAAAATTTTCAGTTATTTTTCAGGTTAGTAAGACTAAAGTATAATTATTTCCATTCTTTCTAAACGATAAATGGGTTTTGACCAGATTTAAAAAAATTTTATTTTTTTTATGTTGATAGTGTGTAAATTTTTCATTCGAACTTTCCTCCTAAATTTTCTAAAAAAAATTTATTACGAATGGACATCAAACGTAATAGATTTAGAAATACATTTGCATTTTATTTAGCGTAAGTGTGACATTCATGTCAAGCGATTAAGGGTGAAGACACTTAGACCAGTTATGGGAAAACAGCCTTAGGCCTAAATGCCTTTTAGAAAATTCCCTCTTGAAGGAGATGAAAAATACTAACTAATATTTATATTATCTTCAAAAGTTTGTTCATATATGACGGAACTAAAATGTCAGCAATTGTCTTTTCCCCAAGTTAAGATAGGAAAATATTTGTGACTTTGATAATCTTTTATTACAAACTGAAATTTTATATCAAGTATTTTTGTCAGTTTTTACATTTTTTTTACTTTTATTTTTGACTATTAATATATTTTTAAAAACACCAAATCAGATGTTTTTAATTCAATTTCGTGCTACAATTTTTCAAAGTAAATGTCAAATACCAATAACGTAGGTATTTTAACAAGCTGCGGCCCGCTTGACTTTTCAAACCCCGAGAGACAAAAAGGTTGAGAATGGCTGGCTTAAGGATACTGAAGAAGCCAAGGGTGAGAGACGCCTTGCACTTTAAAAATCGGCAACCAAATAAACATCTAATTGTAAAGTTCACTTAAGCAAAAAGAGAAAGTTCTTTAAAATAATAATTTAGTTTTATCAAAAATTTGCAATAATTCTCTATTTCTATAATATTTCAAAATATGTGAGCTTCAAGACTTAAAATGTATGGGGCGTAGGATCTCAAGTTTAAAATTCTCATTAGAGTCGTTAAGATAACATAAAAGAATGTTACAGTGTATGCATTTTACAATTAAAACATCATTAGAATCCAGAGTAAATTCGAATAAAGAAGGTTGTGTTGATTTCATATATTTGTTTTTTATTTTTTTTTCTTGTCTTTTCATTAACGACTTTTTTCTCTTCGTATTTATTCATATTAATTATGAATAAATGTTATATTTATTTACGCGAAGTTTTTTTTTTTTTTTAAAATAATATAGCAGATATTAAACCTCATTAAAGGAAATAATGAATATTCTATAAATATAAGAAAATATTAATACATAGCTAATAATATCTTTTTAACATTTTAATGAAAGCGAGATAATTTATATTTAATCGCCCCACTACTTTCTTATGCTAATCTTCATTTTTTAAAACTCTTATTTATCCGACTTTTTTTTTAGTTTCTCTCTAATGGAGACAATTAAAAATTAAACAGAATATATAATAAGTGAAATTCCCCCCGGGATTGATTTAAAATAAAGCTTTAATGGAAATTAGTTCAATATATTAAGACATTAGTTCAACAAAATGATATTTATCTAAAGGCAAAAAATAATTATATTATTTTTCAAGATATAATTTTTAAAATATTAAAAAGAAAAATTTCAACTAGTTTGGCGGTCGTTCTGATCTCACTTCTCAAATGGCTTTTATTTTTTCTAAATTACCTTTTTTAAATAATGATGATGCGTATTTGATATTTATCGTTCGGCTCGTTGATTTCGCTCCTCCAAATCTATCTCTCCGAATTCAAAAATATTATCTTCCTAAACACAGGTTGTAACAAAACGTTCTTGTCTAATGAACTTTAAATTATCCTTACAAAGTTCACAATTATATTTTGTCTGAAATTTAATTTTTTTCATTTAAAAAGGTGTTGATTACTATTATCATCTTGTATTTGCAAGAATTATGATTATTTTAATTTAGTAAACCATGATTGACCAACTCTTGCAAAAAAAAAAAAAAAATAGGATTTTTTAGACGGTACAAATGAGAAATAATTTAATGTGAATTTCGTAATCTGTATATTTAACAAAAACTCCATATGGAGATAGCCTTAGGCTTTATATATATATATGAAAAGTAGAAAAATAAAAATAATGATTTAAAGGCATTTTCAAATTGTAAAGCTTAAAAATCTGGTTTGAAACAATCAAGCTACATTCTATGAGATTACCACGGGGTGAATAAATTCGTTCGTTTTTGGTTGGTGAAAGATAGGCAACCCATGACCACTCACTAATGAGTTTTTCAATTATTTGTTCCAGAGCTCTTCGTAGAGCGGACCACGCATGCTCTGTTGTTAATTTTTAGGAGATTCAACAAAATGAGAATGCGTGAACCTCTCCACTAGGAGCTCAAATAATTGAAAAACTCATTAGTGAGTGGCCATGGGTTGTCTATCTTCCACCAACCAAAAACGAACAAATTTATTTACCCCATGATAGTTGTCGTAGAAAGACAGAATAACATTTTCCTTGTATTTATATTTTCCTCTAATTAATCATTGATTTCCTTACTTCTCCTTCTTATCATCTAATATTTAACTGTCCAACAATACTAAAATTGAAATTTATTCTATTGAGACTAATTAGATCAATTATCATTTTTCTTTATTTATCACCTTTTTTAGATATTAACATTTTCATCAAGTAACGATTTTTCATGGGTTTAGCTTGACTAGAGCTCATTAAATGACTTAAGTACTAATTACAAACTTGTATGATTTATTGTTTTCCCTACAAACAATGGACAGATTTTATAATATGAAAATTAATGAAAATAAATGATTTTATTAATGATGAATGTTTTTTCTCTGAAAATTTTCATGCATTTATTGAATATTAACTTTTGCATAAATCATTTTTTTATGATGGTCAATGAGATTTTTGACAAGTTTTAATAAGCTTATCTAAATATAAACATAGTCAAAAGACATACGACTGTTTCTTTCAGGTTATAATTTGTTTTAAACTAAATATTATTCTCGATATTTTTGAAATTTTTACTTCTTTTTAAAGGTCAATATACAATTTTGGTTTTTTTTTTTGACATGATATGTCTTCTAAATCTAGCTGGTAATTTGAAAAGTGATACGTGAAGAAGATAGAGAAGATTTCAAAATGTTATCAAATATAAATCTAATACAGTGCTATATATAAATATATAGATAGATACGAAAATGTCCAAATTTGCCCAATGGGCAACCCCAACTTCTGACTTTTTAGAAGGTTAGGTCTTGGCCTCCTCAGGGGCTTGGTCCTTGGTCCCCAAAGCTCTATAGAACAAAAATTATAGTTTGTGCGGTCCCAAATTCCAGATTGCTTGGAGAAAATAATACAGCCACTACTCAAATAATCGATATTTATTATTATTTTGCTTTTTGTTTTGTTCGTTGAGAGATTACAATTTTCTCTGACTTAATTTTATTTTTAGTTATTTAAACAAATTTATATAAATTTCTCCAGTAAATAAATAATTTCGTTTAATAGAGTAGTTAGATTATAGGAGAAGATAGAGAAACATAAAAAAATATTTATTTAAATCGTTTCATTCTTATGTGTTCGAAATCAGGTTGATGTCTTTATCAAGATGCCACATATTTGCATTTGGACTGGATTGTTTTTTTCTGGCACTTGTTTAAATTAGCATTAATATAACCAAGTGGGCAAAATGTTTAAATTTATATAAAAATAAATATGGAGTAAACAGTACAGTTCTTGGCCAGTCGGCAATGATTACCATAGTTTAGAAAATAAATGGATTTAAATATTTCTTAATAAAATATGTAAACATTAGACATTTTTTTCTAAAGGAATTAACATTTTTCTATTCGCGTTTTACCAGGTATGAATAAAATGGATCGGTTAAGAAAACTTTATCAAAAACCATAAGAGAACTCTTGATTTTTTCCTTAAATCTTGTAAATTTTATTAAAAACAAAACAGCTCATACTCTTAAGAAAGTTTATTATCTGGAGAATGGACCAGTAGGTATATTTTTTTTCCGGACAGTCTTGAGTGCTCTCCAACCTTTGGTTTCCTTTTGTTTGAGCTTTTTTTTTTTTTTTTTTTAAAGTATTTGATCATCCCATCCGGCGTATTCTTTTTATCTGGCGCCCTAGTCCGTCGTCCAACTTTACCTAAAGAAACTGAGTCCAGAAATATTAAATATTATTTACATTTAAATATCCTAATTTAATTCTTTAGAACCTTATTTAATTAAAATGATTTAATGCCTTCAAAATTCAATATTGTTTTTTTTTTTTTTAATTTTATATTGAGTTACTTTATTTATTTATAACATTGGAAACACATTGATATCTCAAGGTCTTTCTCAACAATTAAAATAATTGATTTGATTGAATTTCAATTTCTATTTTTTTCCTAGTTTTTCTTTCCCTTAATATAATGCAAAATAAGATATTGTTATTATAGAAAAATAAACCTTTGAACTATGTTTTCAAATAAAACTGAAAGATAAAAATGCCCCATTTATATGAGAGGTACTATAAATTTATATAAGATTCTTTTATAAAAAGATACGGACGCTATTTAAATTTGGAATAGCTGAATTTAATGTATTAGTATTTAATTCATTTAATTAAAAAATTGTGTTTTATGTGTTGAAGTCATTCATAAGGGAAGGAGGAAGATATACATTTTTATTATACCTTGTTCTTATGTTAAACTAGCCTTCAGTATATATATATAAAGATAGATACAAGTTGGAAATATAGTGTTATCCCTCCTCCTCCTTCTTACGAATGACCTCAACACAAGAACACATATTTTTAATTAAATGAATTAAGAACTAACATAATCATATAAACTTTTTAAAGATAATACGATTGGATGTTTTCAAAATTGAAAAGAGGGATGTTTCTTCTAATTCTTTTTAAAGCTGAGAAGAATAAATATGATTCTACGTATATATTTATTCGTATGCAATGACAGTTTTTAGGGGTCACATACTCACCATGTGGCCCAAAGTGTTTTGTTTTTAATAATCATAATTCACATAACTTTTATTTAAAAAGTTTTTTCTAACCTTTAATAATTAATCAAATATTTGAGAAAAACTGAAAATACAATCATTTGTGTTTGGTGGTCCAAAAGTTAATATAATTAAGGAAATATTTTAAATATATAATCAAGTGGAGGTACAACTTGTCGTTGTTGTCTTGCACACAGACAAGCATGAAAATACTAAAATCATATTATTAAAGCCGTAACCATCAAATCTCACATTGTGCAATTTGATATGAGTACATCTTTTTCTTCTAAGAGTAAATTGGTTGTAAAAAATTTCAAGATTGCAAATAGACAAATCTTGTGTCTCCGGTTATTCGTATAAATAAAAGATTATATATATAAACAAAAACAAATTTTTAGTAAATAAAATTTCAAATCCGCCTGTATAAATAGTCGGCTATTAAAAAAATCTATCTCTAACAAACATCCATTAACGCTCCACTTTTTTCAAGTTTGGCAGTAATACGCAAACTATTTTATAAAAGGGACAAAATGACATTTTTGAAAATGTTTTTTATTTAATAACATTTCAAAAACTGTACAAATGAGTTTTTCTATAATTTTTTTTTTTATTTTAAGACGCAAAGAAAACAGGAATGTTTTTTCAAGAAAATAATTTTCAACTTATATTATTAAAAGCCTTTACCTATAACACCTGAGAAAGAAATTAATACCTAAACCTTGCATTAATAATATAGGCACCTATTAATATTTGAAATGAAAGTGTTATTATTCATTGTTAATAGTATGGTATAAGTGAAGGAAAAAAAATTGAAAAGGTCTTTTGGAAGGATCCCGGTTTGGTTTTGTGGCCTCCGAAGCCGAGGAGACTTGAATGGCCGAGAGGCAGGGGCAGGACACCCAGGCAGACCTCTCAACACACCTCACCTAACTATAATTTATAATATGGAGATCATATTTAACCAGAATTAATGTAACTCTAGAATCACCCCATGCTGGACTTTTTTTATTCACCTTAAAAAGTAAATATTCGGTGATATGTTAGAAAATAAACATTTATCTTAATTAGTGGCGTAACTTGACACTTTAAATCAGAACATATACAACTTTACGGGTAGGAAAAAGGAAATAAAAAAAAAGGAAAAATTAAGAATCGTATTTTTTGTGCAGTGTGAAGGCAAAATTTAATCCAACAAAGGGCAATAAATTTAAACACAAGTAACTTGGAAAGTGATGCGAGAAACGACCAGGTTAAAGCGCATAAGCCGTCAATCGTCTGACTAGATTGCTTGCACTCACACAGACAACCGGCAGACGTGGGCTTGATTCGGCCTATAACTCGAAAACATATTTTATTCACATGTAAGTTGAGTTTTGTACGTAACATGTGTCATCACGGCCACGTATGATAATTTATAACCACCTCATTTCTGCAAGACTATGAGTCCCTATAAATCTTGGCATGCATCTCCATTAAAAATAATCGCAAATTGATGGCTCGATTGATCCCGGCCAAAAGAAGTCAAAAGGCGTTTGCGATTGGAAGCGAGAAGAATATTAAGTTCACCTTGTTCTTATTTTATTTTTTTATGGAGTAAATATTGAATAAAATGACAATTATTTTCTTTTAATTTTTCTTCTTTTATTATTATTATGAAATTTGCATTTTTGTCTTCATAAAAAAAGTAATTTTCTCAAAGACATATAATTTAAATCCAAATGATTGTTTTGCCAGGAAACCATTCACGACGGAACATTAAAGATCTTTTTACACACTCTTAGTTTTATGCGAGTTAACAATAGATTGTACTTAAAACTCTATATTTAGGTATATTGTTCTGCATTGTTTGAAGCCAGGTTTGCCTCTCTATAATATAATATCTGCAGACGTGCAGTCACGGTGAGGTCCAGGTCGGCTCCATGTTCTGTTTTTCCAGAACAAATAGAGAGTTGAATTGTATCTGACACAAGAATTGTTCTAATGTTTGCAGTGGGAACAAAACGTCACTAGGTATATTTACCAGGCATATTCAAATAAAGACAAGATAAGTGTTAATGTATACGTGTTTGACATTTTTTAAAGTTTTATACCCAATCAGCTCGATCTCGTTATCGGTCATGTAAATGCTAAGAGAAAGGTTCTGATTATTAATTAGAAACCCTTTGTGTCTAATGAAACAAGTTCTAGGGCTGGGAATCATTTGAAAACGAAAGAAATAAATCACTAAAATATCAGGCACTGGGATGAGCTCGTGTGTGTCAAAGTTTTTCTCCTCTTTATATAAATTTATTATTATTATATAGTATATATATTTAATTTTCTTAAAAATAAATTATTCTCTACCCGTTGATTTGATTGAAATTATGATAAATGTGATTTTTTAAACTATTAATTTTGTTTAAGTTATTCTTATGACTGGCCTTTCTTTATTTGCGATTGCTTAGGGCCTGAAGGGCCAGTCTTTTTCAAGGGGATGTGGGTTTGCAGACGCTCGAGATGGATCACTTTCATCCTCCATCTCGAATAGCTGGATCCAAGAAATGCAAACAAACGGAAGGTCAGCGGGTCGTCCATTTCACCTGAAGAGCAAGAGGTATTTACCAAGAAGACCCTGGCTTAGGGCCAGGAGAAGACATGATGCCAACAGGCTATTGGTTCACCCAAAAGCACACATTGATAGCTATTGTCCAACGAAACCGGACACGCTACTCACTTGAACGCCATTAGCGCTATTTCATCTAAATCAAACTAAAATCGGTATTGAAACGATTTTTGCTGATCTCCCATTATAAAACTAGAAAATTTCTAATCCAGCAAATCCTCAAGTTTTTGATGAAAACATAAGCCAAAAATTTCATAATGCAAGGAAGCGATAAGGTATTTCACTCAAACTCCCTCTTGAGCCTTAGCCTCCGGGTAAAAGGGCCAAAAGCTGAACCCACGAGCGCCAATGAATTTTAAAACAAATTACCCTCAAGGTTAGACCCTCTTCAACAGAGAATAAATATATTGCCCTTTTTGAGACACGCTTGCAAGTGTAACCTATCTAAATACATCTAGGCAGTGCAATAATAAACTGATATTGCATAAACAATTCCAGGGAACAATACAAGTAGTCAGCGTTGAGTTATGCCATGTCACATCAGAGCAGACTTCCCTATTATTTAGAGCTTTTAGGTTAGGAGGATTGTCATTTAAACCTAGAAAATGATGGCACACTACTATTATATTTAACATTTATTAAGATAAATGAACGAATTATATCTGGATGGATGGGGCATCTTGATACGAAAGTAAAATCTCCTCCATGCAGATAAGACTTCATTATATTTTTAGACGATGGCCTCAGGCTGCTTTAGTATGACAAAAGTTTAACAAGAAACGTTAAATGTTGATGACTAGTTACAAAATAGAACTGAAATTGTTCAACTGTTAAAATCATAACAATATTTAAAATCTTTGATTAATCTATTATATTTGAATATTTTAAACCTTTACTTTCATTGAAAAAATAAACTGTCTATCATTTTATGTGTTAATCTTTTTGAAAGCAAAAAATAAATATTTACTTTTTAATCACTTCCTAATATTTACTATTTGAAATTTAAGAAACGACTAAAAATATTTTATAGCAACTAGATCGATATTTTCTCACTAAGATAATTAAATATTGTATTTTAATTTACAACTATTGAACAGATGTCACTAATGAACTCTCCAGGCTCCCTTGAGCTTGTTGCAACGCAATATCATTTTTAAATTACAAGTTTAATTTATTCCATAGACTTTTGCACAATGGGTGTCAAGCGCTGATTGCTGAATGGAACCAGTTTGTTGCTATACAATTAGTCTTGCTAGTTTATTTATTTACTTCCTAACCTCCTAATCTTTTGGATGAATACTTTTGACATCTAAAATATTTATACTTTTTTAAAATCATTCTATTTTATCTAAAAAAAAAGAATAGGCATTTTTTTTTGTGAATATAATGAATGACAACTTAAGGAAATAATTTAAAATATTTGACAGTTTAGTGAGATTTCTTATCAGTCATAAGAGTAAAAATTGCCTTTCTCATTGGTTAAATGGATGAGTTATTTTCCTCTCCACTCAAATCAATCATTCATATACGCTTATAAGATTCTGGCGCCAAGATTATTTTTTAATAAATACGAGCTATTATTATTTTTTTTTTTTTTCTATCTTTAAAATAAATTGTTAGGGAAATAAACATCTAATTATTGAATGATGCCTATTATTTAAAAATTTTAAGTAAATAGAATATTAAAGTCCAAACAAACACTTAAGCCATCCAGAAAAGAGCTGAAGAATCGTTTTCCCCTTTGGGTTAATTTTATCTGTCCATGGATCATCAACTCCTTGGTTTAAATTCATTAATAATTCCGCCCTCTTTTCAAAATTACAGGGTTCAGACTATCTGTCCATCGGACTGGGGAGGCCCATCGGCCCATGGGGCCTATGGGGCCATTGTTTGCAAATCCGTCACCCAAAACATCTCGATATGCCTTCCAGTTTTAATAAATAAGCAGTTTACAAAATGGAAATATGATACTCTGTTCCTTATTGAATGAGTCAAGCTAAAGAAGAATAAGAAAAAGATCCTGGTGTTAAAGTCTCCATTCGAATAAGTTTCTTGAAAGGTCCATTTTAGAGTATAAAAAAAGTTAATATATAATCTTCATTTAAACTCATTAGAATAAAGCCAATGTCAGATGCCCTCTGCATTCTGACCTGACAGAGTGAAGGACAAGTTGAACTACGCTTCTCTCCTCCCATTAAATCAAATTGCAAAATATTAAAAAATGGACAGACAACAGCACGAATAATTATAGTATAGGTAATTTATTAGGTAATAATATGACTTTTCTGAAATAATAAATGTAAATGAATTAAATTACTCTTGCTTCAATATAATAAATAAAAAGCAAAAGCGTAATTTTAATTTATACTCACAAACATACATTTAGGAGAGAACTAATATAAAATAATTATAATCAAAAATTTTACTTCTATATATACATATATATATAACCATAACAAAAATTTAGTTCACATTTAAAATTAATTCGTTAACTTAAAGGCAAAATATTATTTTAAGTTACGCATGGGGGGG
>JAAAKE020102331.1:0-18168 GCA_010014785.2 Anisolabis maritima
TTTTTTTTGCTTTTTTGTGTTTTTTTTTGTTTGTTTTTTTGCTTGTTTTTTTTTTTTTTTTTTTTTTTTTTTTTTTTGTGCAAATTTATGTGTAGATTTTTTCACTTTCCATCTATTTCAATTTCATTCGAAGAGAAATATTTCATTGACCCATCGCAAGTTGTTTAGGAAATTAATTCATTTAAAAGAATATAAATTATAACATCAACAACTCTCTAGAATTCGAAACATAGTTAAATGGACTTTACTGAGTAACGAGAGGAATGGGCTGTGATGAGGCGATCCGTGTTCGAGCCATATTTTTCTCAATAAGTTAATTTAATGAAAACAAAACTACCGGACCAGAACAATAAGTTCTAGACCAGTGTTTCTCAACCTTTTTGGCTTGCGACTGAGAATGAGGACATTTCCTTTCGGATAGATTAGGTAGAATGAAAGGGCCCGGATGCTTCTAATAGTGGTCTAATTGACGATTAGTTAGAGGTGTAGTGTCCAATTAATTAAATTATTTATTTATTTATTTAAGTGATTATTAATAAATGTATAAAAGAAGGTTTTTCAAAATAAAACAGGAATAGAAAAAAGAAAAGAAGAATACTGCCAGTGAAATTTGGTTTATTAACAATCCTGTAGTCCAGAGGTTACCAAAATAAGGCCCGCGGGCCGGGTTAGGCTAGAATGTTGTTTCAGCCGGCCTGCGAAAAATCAGATCGTTGATACAAAATACACTAATTTCCCAACATTTTAGAGGGGGGGAGGGGGGGCTATCTCAATAAACATACTTTTCGAGAATGAAATGAACAAATGAAAATAAAGAACAAATTTCTTGTAATGTTTTGGAGACTCCAGCTCTCTAGGGATCGTTTTATTCAAGGGTTAGCACTATCTATAGAGCTGCGATTGTGATAGCCCAGACCATAATGTTAGCTAGAGGGTTGTTTATAAATGAAATTTACACTGCTGTACTCTTTTATTTCTGAATATTTGCTCAGACGTATACTCTGCAGTTCAAAATCAAAATCAAAAAAGTTATTAAATTAGAATATATAAGTACAGTGAATTTGTTTTATTTTGAAAGGGGAGGGGAGACGTCAATTGATTTATTTAAGGAATTTATTCCTTATTTGAAAATTAAATTTTTAATATTTTTACATCTTACATCTTTTCTTATTTTTTGTAATTATCTTTGGCTTTGTATGGGAAGGGAAGTTGCCTCTTTTTTATTCATTTGGTAATTTAGTAAAATGTAATATTTCGGTAAAAAAAGAATTATAGTTCCTTTCTTTATGAGAAACATTCCTATGTTTAATAATTAATTTTTTTTAAGGAAGCTCTCTCATGTTATTATTATAGACACTACAATGTTATGGAAAATCCAAATTGCTCAAATAACATAAAAAAAAGCAAGCATGTTTTTTTTTTATTATTATTCCCTCCTCTCTATCCTTCGAAGCAGTTTAAAAGCAAATAAGATGGCTTTCTATGAATTTGGCAAGTGGTCATATTGTTCTGACGTCACTTCCATAACGATAAATCAGTTTGACGCGTGAAATAAAAACTACATAACAGTTGAACTCGATGGGATAGGAGAGGGGGGGTCCTTGGGGGTGAGCTTTTTCAGATATTACTTGGGGGTTGGATGAAAACGTAAAAAAAAAGCGCAGCCCTTCGACCATTTGCAATAAATCAGCGCATATATTATTAAAAAAGTTCATTATTAGATTCTAGATATGAACTCAGGCTGCAGAGAAGACATTCAGAGCGGAGAACAATGGGGGAAGGGATATATATAATACATACTCACTTGGACAGACGGATATATGCAGCATATGCATTCGGAGCAGCGCCATTTGCTCTCCCAACCAACCGAAATGTTAATTTTTCAAGTATTTTGTACTTCAATATATTAAATGAATTTTTTTTATTTGATTGAATGATAAAATTTGAAATAATCTTTTATTTTAATAATTTAAAGCACCGGCTTGAACATAACCCATCTGTTGTTTTTTTTTTTATTTCATATTTTTATTTTTATTTATTTAATCTATTTAAACCAAAAAATTATTCATATTAAGTGGATAATAAATATCAAAATAATTACGAGTGGAAAAAAATATTACCGTATATTTTATTAAGTATATATATTTATAGGAGCATATAATCAAGGAGATGAAGGGCTTAAATTTCATCAAAGTAAAAAAAAATTATGTTGACATTTTCTCCCCACCCCTTCCCCCTCTCCAAAATTGTCTTAAATTCATCGCAATCCAACCAGTTTTGTTATTTTGTTCTGGGTGATGTTACTTTGACACATTTGGTAAAACTAGTGTGGTCAACTCTTCAAAGAATATTGTTCGTTGGTTGCCTGTCGCTCTGAGCATAGGTGAAAAGTCTTTATGAAATTTAATACTTAAGTTATAGGCGTAAATATCTTAATTTGATCAATTTTTTGGTAAAGACTATTTAAAAAAAAAAGTGTTAACTCTTTTATGATATGTTGCCATCTTTTTCTTCAATTTAAAATTACTTCACTACACTGCCGTTTCTTTTAGTTAAATTTTTAACAAAAGTCAATCATATTGACATTTTCATCGAAAGGGAAAGCCGCAGAAGAATTCACTAAAAAAATAATAAAGGATTATAAATTAAAATTTAAAAAAAAAAAAAAAAAAAAAAAACAATTTTCCAACAAATTCGATTAGTATTAATGGATTATTTATCTAGATAACAAAATTTTATAAATTTCATATTTTGTTGAAATTTTCACAATACTTAATTAGAATGATTTTAACATATCACGAGTTTTCCAAATTTGTTACATGACTTTTTTTTACTGCTATCAATTGACCTAGGCCTTTATATGTATGTGTATTTTTATTATTTTAGTATTTATTTCGGATTTATTAATTTTAAATTTAGAGTGAGGAATCAGACATCGTATGTTCTTTGAAAAAATTTGTTAACTTCTCTTTTGGATGTTAGGAGTTTATTATATATATATATATATATACATTTACAAAACAGGATCATTAGTTTATCGAATTAGAACAAAACAAAAGGGTACGAGTTTTTCCTCAATTTTTACTTTCTCTTACCTCTATATGAAATATATAGTGAGAAAGTATTGCGATCGCAAAAAAAAAAAAAATAGATGTCAAGATTTGAACGGAAATACACTTTTTGAGGTCCCATGAGTCTAAAAAAAAGGGTTTCACAAAATGGCTTGTCAGCCATGTGTTTTCGCCTGTGTGAACAAAATTTCTAAGAACTAAAACACAAGCTAGGTAACCTTGTCACATGCACCTCAAAGTTTTTCAATAAAATCAGTCAAAGAATACTATACTGTATAGTCCGATTTCCTGAAAATTCGCCCTAACAATTTTGATTAAAATTCATAAAACAAATATTTATTAGATGATCGTTGAAATGTATTAGCTCTTATCCCCCAAAATTGTTTGGGGTCCACAGTGCTCTTGTACATTTTTACGTTTTTTGTTATTTTCTCTTAAACTAGTCTAACAATATTGATTAAATTATCTGTTCTTTTAATAAATTGATCAACCCTGACTCTTGGTGTAGAGCTTCGGTCAGTGGTTCGCTTCCCGTCCTGAGTGACAAAAATTTATTTAAATTATATGGGCTACCTAATTTAAATAAATAAGAACGGAGTCTAAATGACCATCAGATGCCGAGAGAAAAAATTAATTTAAATTACTTTTTTTTATAATTTTAATCATTGATTAACACACCCAAACTAAAAATAAAAGTTAATAAAATTGTGAATCGGCTACCAAGGGGATTCGACGCAAAAATATCTGGTGTCACAGCACATAACTCAATTTTGATTAGCTTAGGTAGGAGAAAGTTGTGTGATGTGAAGCTTTCACACCTAATTGATTTTACATACATGTTCTCTTCGTAATGGTTTATTTTTTTTAACTCTTTTACGGCATCTAAGGCCATTTAGACACCGCCCTTATTTATTTAAACCAATTGGTAGTTAATATAATTTAAATAAATTTTGTCACTTAGGACGGAAAGCGAACCACTAGCCCTTGGACCACGAAGCAAGAGCTCTATCTCGGAGCCAAGAGTTAGGGTTGTAATGATTTATTCAAAAGCTTCGAGTTGCAAGCGAAGAGGGTACATAGTTAAATATAATGTTTCAACCTCGTACATTTTTTAGTTTCGTGATCCTCAATAACCAATTGAAGAGAAAAAGGAGGGCAGTTAAGTCTTCTCTTTTCCCACATGCATTTCTCATTTAGTTAGAGACGATTATTATTTACGTTAACTATTTATTAAAATTTATTTCATATTCCATTGCGAATGCATTCGCACTCAATATCATGCCGAAGAAATTAAAATTTTAAAAATTATTTTGTAAATAACTTAATGTATTACGTGAACAGTAGTAGATTTTTATTATAAGTAATAAATACACATTGAATGTGATCGAGTGTTATTTATTTATGTTGTTTAAATATATTTAAGTCTAGATTAACAAATACAAATTTTGCTCCTTTTCTTCTTCTTTTAAAAGCGCCGTTAAATGCATTTTCCGCATTGGTCGAGTCATATATAATATTTATACTGCCCGCTTTATGCTCCGATGTTGTAGTATGAGGTCTGGAAAAGTTAGGAAGGAAGGCCTATTAATTAATTTTCTCTCTCTCTCTCTCTCTAATGATGATGGTAATTTCTAATAAATTCCCACTTACAATGACTCCTTGACCGTTTTTTCCCCAATTAGCTTCTCTCAAATCCTTGATTATAATAAAATTCTTGAAAATTAGGCGTCCTCAAATATTGGCCTCTTGTCATTTTCAATATCTAATTTTATTTAAAATCCATGACTACACTCGCATTGTTGTGGGGAGTTAAGGGAGGGGGAAGAGGGGATTCTTAATTGTTTTAGACTTTTTAAAATGTTCTGACTCGATCCTTTTCATTTATTTATTTTATAGTAAGTAATAATTTTTACAGTTGACGAGCGACCGTTTCAGTTAGGTAAGAGAAAGTTGTGTGCTGTGTATTTAGTCATACTAGATTTTCTTTAATGTATAATGGTATTATAATGTTCTATGCTTCATGTATTATACTCAGTGGCGTAAGAATTAAAAAATTGTGGAAAGAGACATTTTTATAGCATTTAATATAGAGAGAAAGAGGGAGACAATCTATTAAAATATCTTTATTTTTTTTATTATATTAAAGCAAATTGTCTATTAAACTTTGTGAGAATAATTTAAATATTGAAATTATAATTTTTTTTTTTTAAGATCAATAAGGGCTAGGGGAGAGGGGAACTTGAATTCTCATGAACATGAACTCATTCGTTAGAAATTATGCTCGGCAATAATATTTGTCAGCCAATATTTTGGTCGAGTATGAAAAACTGGGGCGTAGTAAGATAATACACTTCATAAATTTCACAAAAGAAACTAAGAATATATAGAAAATAAAAAATAATAATAATAATACTAATATAAACGAAGAGGTAGAAAAATATAAAATTGTCAAATTCTTATGATTCGAATAAAATTTCTCATTTCAATTTTCCTTCTCAATGAGTCCGTCTATCACTATATACATAAAGCAAATTTAATTTTCTAGTTGAATTATAATTAGTACTAAAAGAGAAAATATATTACTTTGATTCGAATTATTTATTTATTTAAATGTCTAAATAAATTTTATATGTAAATAAAATCAAAGATCTTTTAATGAATGCAAAAATAAAAAGTAGTTTTTACTACTTTACTAAATGGTATTTTAACTATTCATTAGCGTTTTTTTTCCGAATGAATAGGTTTAAAGGGCATAAAAAATTTGTCTTATCAAAATATTTGCAACTTGAATTCAATCTTAAAGTCTCCTTTTTGTGTTTCACACATTCATACATAATTAATGTACCATACCTTGGATATGTTTATAAGCAATAAGTTAAAGCTCTATAACGCCTAGCCAGAGGAGTGGGGGGGGGGGGGTTAGGAATCTCCCTCTCAAGGGGCCTGAACTTAGAAATAGGCTAGGAGGAGAATTAAATTTAATACGCCTGCAAAAAGATTATTGTAAAATAATTTGATTTAATACATTTAAAATGAGGAAGGGGAGAGTTTATGCAACCCCCCTCCCCCAGCATAAATTTTTGGCTACTCTATTGAGACTATACTATTTACTCCTTAAGAAAGAAGATTATTTCTTAAAATTGTATAATGAAAAAATATTCATTTTTTAAAACTTCAAAAAGAACCCTTGGAATGGAGCTTCACCCAAAAGAGGAGAGGAAGTACCCCCTTCTCCCACTGCTAACTAACCTCTCTTTAAAAAAATCAATACTAATCAGTGATACAGTGAAATTTCTAATCCCAGACACCTCGAGAATACGGACGATATCTTTATACAGAATAATAGATGTTTATTTTGAAAGAGATGGTGGTTTTCAATGCCCCAAAACTATAAGCTTTATATATCCTTTAAGAAAATGTAAGACGATTGCTCACTCAAAACATTCGTCCCGCATTCATTTATCTTAAAATATTTCTTTGTACGTTTTAACTTAACCTTTTTATTTTATTTACATTTATAATACCATTTTGTCCAGTATATAGAGGTTTTACTTTATTAATATATTACCCCATAGTTATGTTAGTATTTTTCATAGGCTTCAAGACACTTTCTATCCAAATTCTTGTTTATTTAAATATAAATAAACTTAATTTATTTTCCATACATTTGCAATGAAATGGGAAAATTTCGGCCCGAATTTCTCCCCTGTTAGTGACTGACGATTGATCTTTTGGAAGTAGTCTTACTAATATAATATATATATCATGAAATATCTTTGCTTCTTGTTAAAATTCTAAGGTTTTTATAAAGAATTAAAATTCCAGGTTTATAATTCATTAATTTTTTTTTCAACTTTGTTGATTTAATTTTAGAACAAAATAAATTTTTTACAAATGTTTTGATTTATAAAAGAATCACACGCCTCATTCATTAGCGAAGAATTTGAAAATAAGCCGAGTTTTCATTTAGAAACCAGTTTTTTAATTAATAAAATTTGATAAAAAATTAATATTCACATTCAAAAACTAAAAACGAAAGGAAACTCCTTCATATATTTTCGAAACGTTTGTTATTCATCATCTAAGATATCAATATTTCTTGTTCGGGATTTAGGCTAAATATTTATACATATTTAAAAATATCTTTATACTAATGGATGGATGTGGATAAAATTTTTTTAACCATAAATAGGGAGAAAGAGCTAAGTAATTGATGAATTACTATTTTAATGTAGTTATAAGACACCATTTTTTTTAACATACAAAATTTTCTTCTTGATTCTCTATTAAAAAAATTTGAATTATCTATATTAAAACAGAGTGGTTTTCCAACTACTTCTTTTTCTGGCTGAAGTTCTTCCTCATCCTGATTGTTTTCTTTAGTTTTCACACTTTACCTGACGGTATTACGGTATTGTTTGGTCAGTAGAGGGATCAAAGATTGCACAAAATTGCTTGGATCATATATGGCCGCATTTAGTCATTTTTATGTTCTCCAAATTTCTTGAGGAAAAAAGTTAAAACTTTTCTAATAATATTTTAAGTATATTTGTATTCAATATAAAATTCTGAAGTTTTCATAGAATAAGAAATGAAGGCGTTCTCTCTTTAGTTTAAGAAAATTAACTCAAAAATCGACCACAGTGGGAAAGCTAGAAATAGTTATGTTTTCCTTCTACTTTTGTCGTTAATTAATTTTAAAAAAGTTATTAAAGTTAAAAAATCGAAAATAAAAAAAAAAATTTTGCCAAAAATATGCATTTCTTGAGGATTCATTTCAACAATCTCCCTAAGCTGAATTTTAACAAACAGGCACTCAATCGATGCAGAATTTAAAGCCCTATAATTTTTGTAATAATGATCCTTTTGATCGCATAATTTTGGGAGTAATTTACAAGAAATCAAAAAAGTCCTATTTTTCTTCGATTTGTTCAAAATGACAGTCAAAGTCCTCTTAGGGGAGGACAAACTCAAAATTTTTATATAAGATGTAAACTAAAGCGATTAAAATAACTTCGAACTTTCCACTAATTTTTCCATCAAAAATCTCATTTTCTTGATTTAGTTTGATTTTTAACAATCGATTTTAGGACAAAGTATAGAACAGCGAACCTTTGCTCTGTGATCCAACTTCACCATTTTCTCCCTTTGACACAGGGTTGCAGCTTTCATTTCGCGACCCATAGGTTGAGAAACACTGCCATAGAAGGAAAGTTTAAACAATTTTTAGTCTTCCTTTAATTATTAGACTTTGAAAGGTGAAAAAGATGCATCAAAAAATTTCAAAATTTCTTATTTTAAATTTTTATCTTAGTATCGTAAATAGGAAAATGGAAGCATTCGTGGGAATCGAACCCATGTTCTCACTTGGTTTACATCGACTCTCGGTAGTTTTTTCATTTCCTTTATCGGTAAATATAAAAATTTTGCACTTTCTCAGATTTTTTACTCATAGCGTTCTTTATTCAATTTGTAGGAACATTTTTGCCCTTCATTTTAATATATTATAAAAAATTGTTTAAATAATTGTTTGCACTCACTAATTTTATCCAATTATTTTGTTTTTTTCATCCTCATTATTTTCATTTTGTTCAGTTAGGCGCTCTTAAATTCACGTGAATTTATTAGAAGCCGTCCCTCTCTTCCCTTGGTAGGAAATCTGGCATTTCTCTCTCTCCCAGCAAGAGAGCAAATGTCAAATTTATAGACCCAATTAGGAAAAAAGTCACCAGGCGCTAAGAACATACCAGCCCTGGTGAAATATCTTCTAAAAATATAATTTGTCTACATTATATTATAAAAAAATGTTTCCTCTTTTTCTGCACTATAAAAAAAAATTTTAATCATACGAAAAAATTATTATAATCTTAAGAGAAAATGTTTGTTCACGCTACCTTTTTCAGCATTTGGTAATAATTTAATAGAAGAATAATTCAAATTATAACAGATGTGTCCATCATACTCCCTTCTTACTTCATACTTTCTTTATATGCATTCTTTTTACTTTCTCATATTCGTCGTATAAGGAAAGTAGAATAATCATTCAAAAATTCGACTCGAGATTTTGATTGTTCTTGAGGTTTTCGACCTCTCTAAGTCTGAAAATAACATTTTTTAAATTATGCCTGTGTTCTAACATGATAATTCGAACACGCTTTGCTGTAGATCAAATTTTACATATGTGCATTACAACAAAATCATAGATCTCTCAACTTCTTGGCTATTTCCCGCAACCGAAAGTGGCACTTTACCGTGATAACTCAATATGCTTTCATGGAAACGAGTCAAATGTATACGTACTCGCTACTTTTACTTTCTCTTATCTATATATGAAATATATAGTGAGAAAGTACTATTTATATTAATTTTCTTTTAAGAAATTTTATTTTTTTACTATTTTTTTCAAGATGTCATTTTTGATCAGTTTGGGTTGATTGAGAGATGAGACCCACCGCCGGCTTACTGGTCAATAATTAGCCTCCCTTTGAGAGGGGTAGGTAACTCTCTCCCAAAATTCCTATTCCTTTTGATTTTTTTTTTTTTTTTGGTGGGAATTAGAATAATTGGAAATAAAAGATCAAACGGTAAAGGGCGACCGGCGGTTAATTAGAACCAAGCGAATGTCGAGCGTGAAATTGGAGCAATTAGCCATCGATGCCCTAACGAGATGCATACTTGAGTTCGGCAGCCGCAAAACAGCAGCCAGCCCTTCGGCTCAGGAATCAAGCAAATTGCCAGCTAGAAAGCCCAAAGGGCCGAAGGGAGACCAAAAGGGAGGAGAGACTAACTAATCACCTCTTGGAGTTCGTATCCTCACTGCACATCTCTTGATTTTTATTTTAAAATTTTAATGAAAAATATTATTATTGTCACCTCGTTCGACACTTAATAGACCTATTTACCATCGATTATAAATGTTATGGTTCAAGTGATTAATCGTTTTATATTAATAATAACCAAATAATTTATTCCTTGAACTGGTAATTATTAATAATTCGCAGCTATCCAACATCAGTACATTCGACAATCTAGATTATTCTATATAATAATTAGATTCTCTGTGGTGTCATTTGGTTGTTGTTTTCGTTGTTTTGTTGTTTGCTTGCATAAGATGAAGGAAATTATATTTAAAACAGCTTTTGGTAAAATAAAATTGTTTCTCCTTAGATAAAAAAAATATATATTCAACTCGGTTCTTTTCAGAAAGGTTTCTGGTTTAATTCGGTCCCTTCAGCACTGTTCGATTTGGTTCGATTCTCTTTTAAAATAAAAAATTTAAGTTTTGGTAATTTGGAAATAGCAAAAAAAAAAAAATTGGGAATAACAAAAATGCTATTTCGCCATTTTGGGAGAATAAAAAAAAATAAAATATTGTCCACATTTTAAAATAAATTTTATTTATTTTTTAGTTGGCAAGATAGTACGGGGGCCGGATACTCTAATTAATTTATAAATAAAAGTAGTTAGAATCACAATAGATATTTTTATTCAAATCACCGGATTTCATTGGTAATTATTAATATTTACTGGCAAATATAATAATTAGGTGTTATTTATCACCAAAGATGTTATTAATGACCAAAAGACACTGTTATTATTAATATTAGCTTATTATTATTAATACTAACGGATTTATTATATGAACCATAATATTTATAATAGCAAAGAGTAGATGATTTAGGTTTTGACATTTGTACTTGGGTTATCTTCTATTATGTCCACTTTTTAATTTTATTTATTTATTAAGAAAGATTATTATCTTTTAATGAATTTTCTGAACTAATATTAAATTCTCTTATTTAACGCGATTTTCTTACGATAAAAATTCCCTTATTATTATTAAATATGCAATTTTATTAACTCATTTCGATAATTCGCAATTATTATTTTTCTTTGAATATTTTATTAAAAACAAACAATCATTAAGATGATTTTATGCAAACTTGCATTTTTTTTACCCTTTTTGTTTTTAGTTAAATGCAAATTATGTTTCCAATTATTAACCAAATGGATATTTTCTCTTTCTTTCTGATCTGAAACCAAACAAATAACGTTCTTAATTTTAAGAAGCTTGTTTGAAGAAATTTTTATCTTGGATAAGAATAAATATAGAAAAATTTATAACATGACATCTTCAATAATTTCTTAACTACAAATTAAAACAAATAACAACATTGAAATACGTATATATAGAGTACTAAACTTTATTTATTTATTTTTTTTAATTCGTTCCGAAATTCCCTTCCCTCATGTCTATTAAATTTCAATTTTCTTCATCGAAGAGTTATTTTTTGCTTTCGATAACTACTAGTTTCAAAAAAAATAAACCCCCTTCTGTACTCAATATTACCTAATTCGAAGGTTGGGAGCTCTCGAGAGTTTCCAATGCTCGGAGTTTTTCCCCCATAAATCAGTCTCCGTTAATTATCTGCTCCAAATCGGTCTCATAGGCAATTAGCAAAAAAAAAAAAAAAAAAATGGAAAAACGAATGAGTGCCAGAAATAAACCAGCGGCTATAAAATTCCTACCACTCGGAAATTTTATTCCTTTTAAAAAATAGACTGAATGAAATTATTTTAAAAATAGATCTTTTGAATTAGCATTAGGATTGAAATAGATTAGGAAAACCTTCGTTAAACTTCTAACAACAATGAATTACTGTTCGTTTCCTATTTAAATAATATTAGCTAAGCCCCATCCCTTGGTGCAGAGCTAGAGGTCTGGCTTCACCAATTAATATAAATAAATAAGGACGGAGTCTAAATGGCCTCAGAGGCTGAAAAACGCTTAAAAAAATTGAACCTCTTCCTGTCTATTTGGAGGTCTTGCTTTACTTTTCAAGGGCCCGCTCCCTTGCTAAATGAGAAAATTTATTTAAAATAACTTTAAATTAAATAAGTAATGACCGAGTAGTCTTTAAAAAAAATTATTTTTTTGGGAACAAACAACTCAACGGAGCTCCTTCTTACATATAAAATCAAATGCTTTTATTCAAAATTTTATATATAACACAGTGACATCGATTGGTATTTTTTTAAACAATTTTTAGTTTTGAGGAAGGGCAGGACTTGCCTCCAAAACGTCAATCAGAAATATAATTGTTTGTTTTTTTTTCTCTCCTGGGTGCACAATCTTTCTCTTCGTCTTCTACATCGAATACAGTCATAACTTATCTCTAATATCTTTTTTATTTATTTATAATTATTATTATTTGAGACAAACGAGAAAAGGAAAATTAAGTTTTATATAATGTAATTTAATTAATTAATATATTGCCTGCTATTAAAATTTCAAACATTTTGATAAAACATGATGAAGTTAATGGATGTAGCTAAGATAAAGCTATCGGAAGAGAAACAAAAATACAACAAAATTTAGGACTTTTTTGACAAAAGATTATTTATTAAACATCAAGTGGTCGCGTTTTTAGAAACACTTAAGGCAAATTTCTTTTTATATAGTATTTCTTAAATTAAAATTTTACTTAGAGATATGTGAAAAGGGAAGAAGTCAATCAGTAGGGTAGCTTCTATTGAAATAAAATTCCCAAAATATGAGACGTTTCGCCTTTAATTAGATAATGAAATCATAGAGTTGATGAGTTTTTGAAGACGCTCGTCATATTTGTGTATGAGATGTCCGGGAGTTTTATTTCGATAGAGGCTACCTTAGTGGCTGACTTCCTCCCTTTTCACATATCTCTGAACGCGTACAGCCATCTATCTCATCGTAAAATTTTACTTTCCTGGCTAATTCGAAAGACTCTTAATTAAGCAAGAAAGAAATTCTATATAAAAAATATGATGGTTCCTCAACTTTCACTCACCACTTATTTTTAGAATTTTACTTAAACAGCAATTTTATATTAAAATTAGATATTGGTTGGTATTAATTTTAATCACTTGGACAGAGGTTCTATTTAGACTGGCTGCTTTTAGCGAAAATTCTCCATATTTCAAAAACTTTTTTTAAAATGTAATTAACAAAAGTTACTTCAAAAAATTAAAAAACTGCAAGAGTAAAGTACTTTTCATAATAAACCATAATATACAATTTGTCTTTCATTATGTAATTTAAAATGAATTATTGGAGCCTCTTTTGAGGAAATTGAAAAAAAAAAGTAGTAAAGTACTGTATCTGTTGAACGATTTTAGTCAAAATCTGTCATACACTCATCATCTTAGTTGAAGTCTAATATATTTAAAATTTTATCGCTCTAGGATTTGTAGTTTAGCCTATATTTTGGGTACGTACACATACGGATAATTTTCTAAAAATTATCAGATTCTAGGGATCTCAAAACGTGTAATTCCGTTGAAATATCGATATCAAAATTTTCAACCGGTACTTATACCCTAAGAAAATGTTAACAGAACAATTTGAAAGCATTTTTCTTTCTTTGATTGAATTAATTTTTTTCTCGAGAAATTTTAGGTCCTCGATTATATTTTTGTAATAGTTGTACTGGATTGTGAGGCAAAGAGGATTTTTCACCAAGTATGTAAATGCCCAATTGAGACGTTTCGACTAAATTTTATTTATTCATCTTCAATCTATTGAAAAACATTTTTTTGCAATTATTAAATTTTATTATATATAAATATAATAAAGTATCAAAGTATTTTTTGCTTACAATTATTATCCTGCCTAAATATATAAATATATAAAGTCATGTGTCATTAGGTCTAGTCGTAGATAAAATAAATGCTTCAAGGATGATAGATAGATAGCTCTTTGAAAGTCTCAAAATAACTGAATTAATTTTTGTTTCTTCTTTTTAATCATTTTATTTTTATCTATCTTTTTTAGATTAAAAGTTCAAAGTTTGATATTTAACTAATTTATAGATTTTTTTTTTTAATTGAAACAAAATTAGAAATTTCATGAAAAATAGATAAAAATCGCACCTCTTGTAATTATGGTTCATAAACGTCACTGTCTTTTATCTAAGAAACATCTCATGTCCTATATTATCTAAAATCGGCATATAGGAGTTATTTATGCCATTAGAGTATGTGTGAATTGCTGTAGTTCTTTCTCTCCCTCTCTTTCCCTTTTTTGGTAAGCAAATCCTCTTTATTAACGTTTCCCATTCATAGTTCATTTTCAGAGCTTAAACACTTTGTGTCAGAATTTAAATAATAGCTCGAAATATTCTATATAATATTTATTCATTCACAATTTTGGCACTCTATTATTATTATTTCAAATTTGCATTCGCAATTAAATTTTAGGAATATATCCTATCGGCTTTCGTCGCCTCTATTATAATAATTCACTTTGTTAGGAACATTATGACTTTATTGGAAATGGTAATCAGGCCTTAACAAGGAAAAAATGCTTTGCTAAAATTTGCAACATAGAAGATTCTCTTTAATAAACATTTGCGAATAAATTGAATTATATAATACAACTAGACCTACCTGTAGTGTAGTTTATTTATGTAGTCTGTATTTTGCTTTTTTATTTTTTATGACACACTTCTCACACTTTCAATATTTTATGATAGATTCGTTCATCGAGAGAAATAATGAAAATTGTAATATTATCGTTGTAATCTATTCACTGAAAATAACTGAAATTCAGTGGGGTCTAGTTTTAAGGTAACAGATATATTCCCTATAAAACCCCAAATAACACTTCATTAGCAATACTTAACTGTCCTATGACGTCCACGAGTTACCCGAATTAAGATTGGATAGATAAATTTCTTTTATGCCAGTCTTCTCCATTATTTTCAATGTCTACACCAAATCAAGTAAATAAGACAAAGAATAATTTAAAATTTTTGGAATACTCTTTAAATATGGAAAATTTCGATTTTCTTTCCATGCCTTTTAACCGCCAAGCGGACAAAAAAATTAATTATAAATATGAAATTTTGTAAAACTTTTTAAATAGTAAACTCCGCTTTATTTAAAGCTTAAAATAACTAAGTAATAGTATATTTTTTTTAACGTGATTATTTAACTTGCTTTGTTTTGTCTGTTTCTCTGGATATCTTGTAGCCGCTCTTTAAAACACTTCTCGATTAGCACAGGTTCAGCCCCGATGAAGTTACAGTGGAGTTAAAAATAATTTCAAAAAACTCATTAAAATATAGATAGCATTTCGAATGATTACAGCGCCTGTTAAAAATAGGGCTATAATCATATTCGAAATTGTTAAATATATTTATCTAATTAAAATAAAAGCTTGGAATGGTCACTGAGACTTAAAATATCATTTATAGTAAATAAATTTTCACATGAGCGCCCCCATGGTTTTATTTTAATCAGCGGGACCGGTTTCATCATTAGGCGAACCTAGGCAATCAATTAATAAATGTTTTTATTTCAAGTTTTTAGACTTTATGCCTATGCTATTTTTGGCTATCTATGTGCATATTTTAGTTGATATTGAGAAGGGCGCATTTTTTTTGCCTAGGAGCGCTTTTGCAAAGGTTACATAGGCCCTGTTAATTAGTCAAATTATCGTATTCAGCCATTTTATGAAAAATATAGTTTCTTCTTTTTAGTCATTTTTAAATTTTTTTTTTTATTATTTTTTGTTTGAGGAGGAGGGTGAGCCCCAGATATAATTTTTATTGTAGAGAATTTAGAATTTGTTTGATCTTTTTTTTTATTTATATTATTATTATTATTATTATTCTACCATATCAAATTTTTTTGTTCATTGTAACTTTTTCGTTTAATTAAATAAAAAAGTTTAAAAAAAAAACAACCAAATTTATATTGGTTAAATAAAATCGTTGATATTGTTTGTCGCCTTTAGTTTTTTTTTTTTTTTTTAAATATTGGATGTTTAGGAAAAATTCCAACCATATATTTAATAATAATAAAGTGGTTTTAAATATCAAATTAAATTCATTAATCAAGAGGGAAAAAAAAAAAAACATGTAGCAAGACGAAGTGAGAAAAGGAAGTACAGAAAGAAGAAGAAGAAAAAACAAAACGAAGAATATGAAGGAGAAGGAAACATGCGGGCTCCGCTCACTGGTTGCAAGTCCACTCGGAAGATAGAGGAGGAAGGAAAAGCGCCCGGTGTATGGCCAGGAGAGTAGAACAGAAAAGGAGTGTCAGCTTTCGAAGCGACAAGTTCGCCAGCCTCCCGGCTGATGGCGACACTGGTCGGCGTGCACTCTACCCGGCTAAACTTAAACTTTTCAAGAGAGCCTGTTTCTTCTTATAAATTTTAATAATAAAAATTAGAATTTATATATTTATTTATAAATTATATTTTAAATTTTAAGCAAAATCTGACTTTATTATAAACCAGGAGTTACCAAGTTTTGAAAGCTCTGGAGGAAAATTTTAATGGCCATATGATTTGGAGAAGATCCATGTTATACTATCAAAATTCTATGAAATAAAATGAAATCATTTTTTGGAAATATTTTTTTAAATTAAACCTACAAAAAATATGTAGTTACCTTTGGAAAGATAGTTGGATAGTTGGCCCCTGGATTCGAATCTCATAGAATATGGGTGAATACGTGAATGCTTCTTAAAAATTTTTCAATATTTTTGAATTTGAAATATCTATATATATAGTCCTTTAGTGAGATGGTCATATAGATTGCCTTCTTTCCAGAAGCGAAACAAATGAATTTAATTTCAATGCATGGTATACAAAAATTTTTAGCACAATTTGAACTAAATTTAGAATCTTAAATAGCAAAAATTCATATATATTTTTATAGTCTTTATTGGTATCTTCATTAGACATTAGAGTCATTCCCATTTATTTAAATTAACAAACATATTTAAAATAATATCATTTTCAAAATAGGCCAGGGCTACTCCCGGGATAGGGGCTTTAAATCCTCATTCATTAAAAATTTGAAAGATTAGATGTTTTTAAGCGATTTTAATAATAGGTTACCGTGGCGATTTTTCACATCTTAATTATTAAAAATTTAAAGACTTTTCTTTTAAACTAAATTCGTGTAATAGAGAAATTACTTTTAAAAATTTTAGCACAAAACTATATAATTTGAACTAAATCTAGAATCTTAAAAGCGAAATAAATAAATAAATAAATTCCCATCTGAATAAAGCCATCAAAGGAAATTTTTTTTTATTTCTCGTTATCTCTACTTGCATTGATAAATAATACAATAATAAAACGCTACTTCACTTAAATTTCCATATTTTTATTTTATCCATTAAGCAAAGCGTAGGCGTTTGTGTGATATATATCTAATTTTAAGAACCTCTGAATACGAATTGTTTCTTTTTTAGTACTCTGTCACGCAGTCTAAGAGAAGGACAAATTTAATTATTTTTAATTTTATTCGAATAAAAAGATAAGAAAATTTTCGCCAACAATATCATCTTTATCATGTATATAGACAAACTACTTAGGTTATATTTGTATTATTAGTCAATTTTAAATAGAATTTTTAAGCTATTAAAGAATGAAAAATATTATTTCACCACATTTCGCGTATTTATATGGAAATTAAAATGATTGCAAAAATATATTATCCCTAGCTGTGCAACCCCGCTTTGGCGGGCCTAGCTAGGGGATCTCTTCTGTCCGTTTTTCGCTTTTTGGAATGGCAAGAATATAAGTTAGTTAGTTATATTCACTTGGTTTTAAAAATTTAATAAATAATTGTCTCTCATTTATATTTTTTTGTCATTATCCGGATCTAATTGAAATTTACCATTCCATTCTTTTAAAAGTTATTTCCAGTGAATAATATATAGAGTTTGAAAATAATATTTTATATATATAAAAAATATCACAAGAAATATTATTAAAAGATGCGACAAATTCTAACAAGAATTATAAGATAAAAAATAAAAATGTTTTAGATAATAAAAACCCTTGGAAAATTTTATTGAGTAGAAATGTGAAAGGCCCCTCCCTCCCAAAGCATCGGGAATTGACTAGAGACCGATATCTGTGAATGGGTATGGTGTGTCATCAGTGCACGATGCACCAGAACTAAAAGGAGAATATTATTATTTTTTTTACCTATTTATTTTTTCTTTTTTTAAATCTTTTCGGCATCTGAAGCCATATAGACTTTAAACGATATACAATATATTTTTTACGATATAATAATGATCTAGGCATATTTATTTA
>JAAAKE020102342.1:0-18168 GCA_010014785.2 Anisolabis maritima
TTGTTTCTCTCTTTCCGACTCTGACAATAGAAAACAGAAGAGCACATTGTTAGCTTTTTAGGAAGAAACTTAGGTATTTAGTGAACTTAACGTTTAGAAATAGATATTCGTGGGTTCGGAAATCTTCATCTACAAAATCGGTTTATAAACATTAGAAAACATTTTTTCTATTAATAGTTAATATAAATTTTATATTTTCGAGATACGAAGTTACAATAATATTCAATTCAATTATATTATTATTATTACTATTATGCAGTCATATTTATTTAATCTAATTGTTATCCACTAATTATTTTTAAATATGAAGGGCGTCTGTCTGTGGCATTTAAATTCAGCAAAAAAAATTTTAATTATTACCTAAGTGAAATTAATAAATAAAAAAAAATTACAAAAGGTGAAAGATCGCTCAATTACAAATTTTGCACCGGGAATGGGCCAGAGAGCTAGAAACCAGTGTGTCAACATTGTAAGACTAGGGGTATCTAAACTGGGACAAATTTTTTGTAAGGACTTGAAGGTTATTATGCCTTTTTTTTTTATTTTAAAGTCTTTTTCTGTGGCCATTTAGACTCTGTTCTTATTTATTTATACCAATTGGTAGCTACTATAATATAAATTAATTTTTGTCACTCAGGATGGGAAGCGAACCACTGACATGAAGCAAGACCTTTACCCCTGCACCAAGGGACAGGGTGATCACATATCTTACCTGCTTAGATAAGAGTAAATAATGGAATATGCTGTTAAACATATTTTTATAAGCAGCCAACCAGGAGATAAATATTGTTACCACTAATTTTTTCATTCCACATTTAGTCCAAGAGCAATATTTAAAAAAAATTAATTAGCAATTAAATCTTGTTTATTATCTAATAATATAATTTGTTATCCTGGAAACCATTTTTCCTGTTTTCTATGGGATTTTTAAAATTCTAAATTGAAGGCCTCACACTATTTTCAGCTGGAAAATGGAAAAGTTTATCTAATATATTATATGTACAGTCAATTTAATAGAAACACAAATTCTAAACACCATTCAAAGAAGAAAATTTATTTGCTCCTCTCATTCAAAAAAAAAAAATATAAATATATATATATTGGCTACTTTTCTGCTCAGGTTGGACAATGAACTTATCCTCTGGTTTTTTTATATCCTTTCATTTCAACATTCAGATTTTTTAATATTATTTTCAATTTTTAAATATAAAATTTGATTATTTTATAGGTAATAAAACCTAGTAGGCAAAAATAAAAATTATTAAAAATATAAAAAAAAAATAAAAAAAAAAAAAAAAAAAAAAAAAAAAAAAAAAAAAAAAAAAAAAAAAAACTATTTATTTTGAATGATATTTATAGATGAGAAAACTAATTTTATCCGTTGAGAAAAATAGAGTCAGATGGTTCAGCTCTCAAGCTTTTAGCACATCAGGGTCGATAAGCAAGCAGCAGGAGAGCTGATAAAAATGTTCAAGAGGATATTTAAAAAAATCTCTTGAAAAATAACAAAAAAAAAAAAAAAATATTCGTATAAACGAGCGAACACTCGGATAACCATAACAGTTGCAATTAATTAAATTTGTCAACAAAAATAGCAAGATTTATTTATCAATGCAAATTTTAGTTTCTTTAACATGTCGGGTCGTTTAGAAAGACACGGATTTCATATTATTATTTATCCTTGGTCTTCTCTTAAACGGTCTACTTAAAAGTTTGGCCGCCGAATAGAAAATGTTGTCGGCTTGTTTGTTCCAAGAGGTTGCGTGCATTTAACGTGTCTTAAATATGTTTAGTGATTCTTTTGATGTAGCCAGGCCAATGCCGCCTGAAGGGGTGGTTGTTGCGGTGATGGTGATGGTGGTGGTTGTTCTGCCCTCGTAATTACCCAGTGATTTAATAATCGGGGCGGCGGAGTCTTCTTCTCTCGGCACAAATTAGAGGCTCGTCGGGGACCGAATCAGATAATTAGTTAGGATGGAGACAGCCAACCAACCGCCATCATGTCTTCAAGAAAATTTCTGACTTGTGCATCTTTCTATTTTTCTATCATATTTTACCAAGGAAAAAAAAAATTAATTAATTAATTAGTAGATTCACTTATAGTACCTAAATACAAAAGGGTTGGGAAGGGAAGCCTTTGGATTTTCATATAGCACAAGAAAACTGTCTTCTGAAGTGTTTCAAAAGTTTGGGGATTATAGTGCTTCTCTTTGCATATTTTTTATTGAAGTTTAAATAATACATTAGAATACTTTTTTTTTTAAATTAATCCTCACTTTCGGCTTTAAAGGACATCATGACCACCGTATGAGACTGGCCGACAACATATCTGTATATTTTTAGTAGTACGTGAGAATAGAAGACAGGCAAAAAGGAGAGCCTTTATGTGAATGAAGAGAGGCTTCTCCGGCCACGTCCTTACCACTAAAAGATAGGACAGAAAAGGCAGCCAGGAGAAATTTAAATAAAACAATTATTAAATTTTTATTCTATTGTCAACGTTTTGGGAACAAATTGGGCCCTTTCTCAGGACAAATGAATGTTATAAAATACAGATGGTAAGTATTTTTTGACAATGTTTACATTTACATTCGATATGAGAGGTTTTATCATTCATCATTTGCTCTAGTAATTGATATATTCTATTTTTTTATACTATTACAATATAATTGTACACATTGTAAAAATACTTATCATCTGTATTTTATAACATTAATTTGCTCTGAGGGAGCGCACGATTTGGCCGAAATGGCCTCGATCGGTGGAAGAAAAATTAAATAATTCTTTATAATTTTATAAATAATTCTTTATAATTTTATTTGATTTTCTTCTGACTGAATTTCCTGTCTTTTCAGATATACCTTAGACAGCCATTTTCATTTTTTCATATCACTAATGTACAATGATTTATTAGAAAGTTACCCGCGATCGGATATTTGAATTTAACATTAACTCAAACATTCCAAATATCAAATTTTGTTTTCATATAATCGCACTCATCTTAAAACTCTTACATCATTTATTAGTAGAATAAGAGATGTTAATAACAAAAGTGAAATTTGTTTAAAAATAAAACCCTTTATTAACCCTACTCAGTGATCTAATGGCTATAGGTGATGATATTGTAAATAATGAATCCCAGGGTTATGGGGACGGATAACCACACAGTCTGAGAAAAATTTATTTAAACCAAATGGGTATCAGTTGGAAATAAATATTAGTGGATAACATTTATTATATATTAATATAATTGTGAAATGCCTATTTAGTCTCAGATGCCGAAAAGTATTAATTAAACCCTCTTATTTTACAAATATGCAAATTGTGAAAAGAAATTATTATATATATTATATATTTTTACTTTTATTTATTATAGTTGTTTTACGTAAGTTTTAATCAGCCTTCTTTGTGTGATGAATATAGGAAAAAAAAAAAAAATAAGGGAGCCAAAAAAAGCAAGGGTGTAAAAACAAGGAAGATGCCAAGATCCTGGGAACCTAATCTGGTAACCATCCAGAAAAATTTATCCATTTAAAATTGGCCTAGTGAATGTTAAATTCAACCATGTATAGACCTCACTGTTTTACAAGGATCATTTTCTCATAAGGAAATATGTGTTTCTAAAGTTTTATTATATGGGAAATTCAAATAAGAAATTCAGGTACAGTTTTTTAGTTATAAGAAAATACATGTCTAATTTAACTGATATTGAGTATGCTGCAAGGCTACACCAATTATGGATGTTTTCTGTGTGAGTGAGTTAGCCGCGTAATTTCCATTACAAAAGAAAGATTTAGCCTCAAAGTATAAGTGGAATGTGGGGGGAAAATATACAAAACAAGAAATTGGTTACAAGTGAAGTTGTGCTAGCCCCTCGTCACACCAAGATAGGGCATATTAAACACTTTGTATATGCCACAAATCCTGGAAGAGGAGAGGAGGAATGTATCTTTTGAAAAAGTTTCCTCGTCTTTCGGGAGCAAAAATAAAGAAGAGTGTTGAAAAAAGGAAATGACCGGCTGTGCGATTTAAGTAGTTGTTTCTGGATCGATGGCAGTCAGGGTGGAAGAAAGGCGAGAAAAAATAAAACAACAGTTTGGTTTTCTTCTCAATCGTTTATTGCTCCGTATCGACGTTTCGGCCGCATCTTCCGACCTTCATCAGGACACGGGAGTGATGAAAAGGTCTAAAATCGCGATTGAAACGTCGACACAAATTTTAAACAATAAAAGATTGAGAAGAAAACCAAACGATTGTTTTCTTTTTTTCTCTCGCTTTTATTCCACCCTGGCTGCTATCCATCCAGAAACAATTACCTAAAGGAGAGTTTGTATGATTTTAAATACCAAAAAAGAGCATGTTTGGCTTATTTAAAGAGTGTAACTCGAAGAAAAAGACCAAACATCTAAAAATAAATGGTTCAACAGATGCATATAGGAATTTAGAATGGCATAAATCCCTAAAAATGTTTGTCTAGTAAAAACATAGATTCACATATGCTTATTTTCCTAAAAGATACAGCGATCTTATCAATGAACATAATGAAAGGTTCCAAAAAGATATTATGATCTTGGAATAGTGATATGAAGATATAGATGCAATGATTGCTGGAACATTATTCGGCAATGCAAAAAATAAGCCTTTTAAATTCTTGAGTAAAAGATGTTTTAGTTCATATTTAATTTTATAAAAAGATGATTTAGTTCATATTATAAAAATTTATGTTTTTTTAATACAATAGATAGTAATGTAAAGGTGAATATATATATATATATATATATATATTTTTTTTTTTATTTTTACTGAAATGCTCTTATATAAGTTATATAAGTTACTAGAAGAGTGATAGTTGCATGTTTTGTCTATATAAATATTAATAAATAAAACAAATTAAAATTCCCTATAAATTGAAAACAGTTCCTGGCAAAGAAAAACTAATTACAGATTTGAATTCAGAAGGCATATTTCCCTAAGAATTTTGACTATAATCCCCAAAAAAACCAATTTAATTTTTTTTCCATATCGTCATTATAGTCACTGGGGGATGAAAAAAATAAAAATAAATTTGGTTAAGGAAAAAAGTTTTTTTACTATTTCCCACCTCTTTTATTCTAGTAAAATGGTTGAGAAAGTGCTACATGTACGAGCGAATTAAAAAATTAATCTTTTTATAAGTGTTAGTTGGTTTTTTTTTTTTTTTTTTTTTTTAATTTTGTTTTTGGACACTTAGTCAGAAGCCATTCAGAAAAAAATTTTACAAAAAAATTTGATTTAGAAAAAACAGTATATAAGAAAAATAAGATCGAATAAAAAGTAAATAATAAAATAAAAAGTATATAATTATAAAATTTGGTGATGATGGATCCGGATTCAGATGATCTTCGTTTTGGTTCTACTAATAAGAGTAATTATAATTTGCCTCATTTATATCAAATATAATTATCTGATGAATAATTATGAATTTGATAAAATCGCTGTCCATTATCGAAAACTAATAGTCTTATTTTTTATTTATTTAATACATTGTTATCACTTCTTTATCGGACAACTAAATGTACAGCTATTTAAAATTGATTAATTCTATATGCTGGCTGATTCAATGGAAAGAATTAACGTTTTTTTAACACCTGAGGGTCATATCGACTAGTTAATGGTTATTCGTTAAATATTAATAAAACTTCAATACATGATTGCTTTCTTTGATATTAATGGATCTCTCGTTGAGTCAAATAATGGAATTTTAATCATTTTAATCATTGAGTCTAACTCGACTTATAATTTAAAATGAATTAATTATAAAACTCACCCTCTTTTTTTTAACAGAGAACCTCAGGTTAGAATATATTAGAAAAAATATTTTATTTTAAATGAAATGTTAATACCATTAAAACCTATTTTAAAAAATTAGTTCAGTGGTATTACTAAATTTAAATGTTTTTCTTTTATTTTCTTAAATTTAAGTCTTGATTTCTTGTGTAAATGGAAATAAGCTTTTTTTTAGAATCTGAGTAGGCCTATTATACCAAATGTTCAGTTAATTTATCAATAGAAATTTTTAGTCTTTTCGGCATCTAAGGCCATATAGATATTAAACGATATATTTTTATTTACGATACAATGATCCAGGCATATTTATTTATATCAGTTAGTTTCCAATTGATATAAATAAATTTTCATCGGACTGCATGGATCTGAACCTACAGCCCTTGATTTTGAAGGTTATCAATAATGACAATGTCCATATCTTTAACCACTTGGCCACGGGGGTGGGATAATAGAAATTTAAAAAAATAGGCATGCATCAACAATAATGGCAATAATTGGACAACTAGAATAGGAATTTTTTTTATTTGACTCTATAAGGTAGGAATATACAAATGACCGGACACAACACTCAATAGTCAATCAGCAGCCTGTCATAGTAAATATTTTTGGATTATAATACTGTATATGAGCAACTAAATACAACCACTGATATAAGAAATTATTAATTTAAAATAATACAATATTTGGTTTCTGTTTTTTCATTTATTGAATTTATTGCCCCCTCTCCCCGTGGCAGAGAGGTTAAAGATATTGATAACCTTTAAAGCCAAGGAGGATGGATTCGGATCGCAGGCATTCCAATGAAAATTTATTTAAAATATTTGGATACCAATTGCAAATAAGTATAAGTATAAGAATAAGTATCGTGAAATAATAAATAATTGAATTGTTTAAAATCTATATCGTCATCGGTCATCGAAAAATCTGAAAACCGCCTACACTGGGTGCGGTGATGTGTGTTTCTACTTTAATCCAGAGATTCTCAACCCTTAGAGGGGCACAGATACAAAAACGATATTAAAAAATTTGAACAATCGAATTATTGAAACCAAAATAAAAAGAAGTACGTTCTGTTAATAATGTCTCCCAATAGGCGGGTTATTTTCGGAATACTAGAGAGATGAATTGGTATTAGGAAATAGTGATAGGCGAGCTAGGTCTTCTGAAGGATCTAGGTGAAAGGGAACAGCGGGGAAGCCACCAGCGCAATATAATCTCTCCTTGGTATTTTGGTAGACTCTTGGTGGGGGAAACTGTATGCTGAAATTGTTTTATAATACATTTCTTAAGATTCTAGTTGTGCCCCGATAATATAAAAGTAAAAGAAAAGATTAATTATTTAAAATTAAATTAGTGACTTCCAAGAGCCGAAAAAACAATGGAAGGAGATGGGGTGCTAATGTTGATATGGGAATTTGTTATTTTATTTGAATAAAATTCATCGTCGTAGCCACTCATATCAGTCATCCAGACAATTTTTTGAGTGGGGGGGAGGGGATGGATCAACCTAATATCTTATTTTTGGAAATGGATGAATAAGGTCTTTTGAATCAGTAGTCACATCAAACTAGAAAGAACAAGATGAGGAAGAGAAAATGTAAAAAATAAACAAGATTTTAGAAGATTCTTGTTGAGATTAGATTTGAAAGATAGGTGATTGAGAGTTTTATGGATAATAGAAGATTTCGGGCCATTTCGGGTAGGGATAGACCAATGTTTTGCTTTTTTTTGGGAGGGGGGCAGTGCCATCCCTAATTCATATTTTTAATAAAATCGTTATCGGAAAAATTATTTTAGTTTTGATAAAATAAATTTTTGTCATAGTTATTTAGTAAGTTTATTGAACCGAAATGCATTAAACTACATTTAGGCAAATCTCACCCATGTTAGTGGGGCAAAAAATTTAGTCACTATTATTGGCAATGGTGTTAGAGAGAGATTATGTAGAGAGATAAAACCGATGGCGAACTTGAATGACTGCTCATGCGGATTCATGCCAGTCAGGCCATATCTATCTGATTCCATTGCAGTAGACAACATAAGCTATTACAAAGGAAAAATCAATTCAATAAATAACCAACAAATAAATCACTATCAGGAAGCTAATATTTTAAAAAATTTAGAAAAATAAGTCCGGTTATTAATCATCAAATTATTCATCTTGGGAAAAAATTGAATATTAAAGAATTATTTTTTAAATAAAATAATTATTTAAGCATAAATTTGTACAGTGATATCATAATTAAATCCGTTCGAGAGCTATTAAACATCTATATTTATTCAAGTTTTTTCCCTGCTCTTTATACTCTATTTAAAGTAATTTCAGTACGACTACAGCATTGTCATAGTTGTGCTTCAGTGAGGGACCGTAGAGAAGCTATAGTGTTTTTGTGGCAACCTATGTGGTTAACATAGCAACGGCTTTGTCCGCTGCCCTCCATTTCATGCCTCCACATGTCCAATACTGAAGTTTCATTAAATAGAGTATAGAATAAATAAAGGCCTCTTGTTTTATAATCCAATGGCCAGTGATTTCCTTTCTGTTCTAAGTGATCAAATCAATCAACTCTCAATTAAATTAAAATGATAACGGCTATTATAACATTCATTCAAAAAAATTTCAAATTTTTTTTACAAATTTTGAAATTTTTCAAAGGCTCAAAGTTCTCATTTTCTTAATATTTCATTTTAATATATGCCCGAGTCTCAATTGGGGATTTACTACTTACATTCTATTTATTACATTGTATATTGTATATATCACTCTTTTATTGAATATAAATCCGCCTTTAAAAAATAATAATAATATATCGTTAATCTCTATGTGATTTTTGAAGCTGAAAAACAAAAAATTTTCATTTTCTAATCCACAATTCTTTGGGTTTGGTGCTCTGGGTACAATGAGGTTGATAAATTCATTTTCGCTTGCTAGAAGGTAGTCATCCCAAATGAATAAATGAGACGGATTTTTTGTTTAATTGCTTCAAAGCTCTAAAGCAGACCACTTATGCCCAGTTGTTAATTTAAATACTGTGCATGCGTGGTCCCTTCGAGAGAAGTTCTGGTTATTTTCACCCATCACAGTTGTTAATAATCCTAGAATTTAACAAGCATGGGATCGAAGAACTCTGAGGGATCGAATCGAATTAATTAGTGAGTTGGTCGTTGCCTTCCTTCTAGCAATCAAAACGAACGCACTTATAAAATCTATGGTATATATGGGTTGAGACTTCAATATGTTGGCATTATTAATATTTTTTCTAGTATTACCTATACACAAGTGAGGGCTAGATAGATGTTAAAAATGATTAAAGAAATATTAGTAGGATATGATAATTAGGGTTGATAAAAAAAGTTAACTCGAGACGGTCATCTAGAAAGACCACGCCCAAACTTCATTAGCTATCACGAATAGCTTTTATCAGCGTAGTGTATAAAAAAACTGGCTGGGAAAGGTGTTGAATTACTGATAGTTAATAAGGGTAATAGTTGGGTTTAGATCCTTTATTTGTAAAGTGGTATGATTATTTTAGAAAAAATATTCTTTGGGCTATTGTTTTTTAATAAATTTTTATTAGTAATTCGTATATAAAAGAAGAGGAAGGGAGTATTCTAATTAAAGGAAATTTGATTTTTCAAGATTTTAATTATTGGATTATTGGATATTGGACTACTTATCTGTTTATGTATATATAAAGGGTGCATAAATTCGTTCATGTTTGATTTCTGGAAGATATGCAACTTAAATCATCAACACATTAATGAATTTTTCGATTAATTTCTCGAGAACTACTCGTGAGACCAGATATGCTCGGTTCTAAGGAGATTTAATAAGTGCACATACGCGGTCCGGTCTAGAAGAACTTTAGAGCATTTTCATAGAAATTTCATATCCATTAGGAGTTGGTAATTTGGGTTGCCTACCTTCTAGCAAGCAAAAAAGAACGCATTTAAGCCCTCTAAAGTTTTTTTCCAGGGTTAGTGATTCACTTCCCAAAGTAAAAAAATACTTGACTAACAATTAATTTATATAAATATGAACAGATAACGACTCAGTGCACCGGAAGAAGTCTCGCCTCACGTACCAAAGATCAATGGTTCCCATTCTGAGAGAAAAATTTATTTATATTATATTGGCTACCAAGTGATAAATAAATATGGATGAAGTCTTTAATGGCCTGAGGTGCCGAAAAATAGAAAAAAAAAATATAAAATAATTTATCGGCTATGTCTATAAGGCCTTGTATGTCGAAATTTTAAAATTAATTTTTTATTTTAAATTTATCAAGTGGAAACATTTATTTATTTTAATTAATATGAAATGCGACAGAAATACAATTTTTAAATAATCATAGGGTTATCCTCCTCGTTTTGTGCATCATTGTGAAAGAGAGAAAACGAGAAAGAGAGAGAGAGAGAAACCAATGAATTCTCTCTTGCTTGATTATTTATCGTTGCGGTCTTGGCATCGAATTAGCCATTCTCTCTCTTTCCTTGCCTTGTTCCAAAACTACAACGACCGCAATGATCAAAACATATTTTCAGAACCAGAAAATATTAGGCAACATGCTAATTACGAGATATACATTAAAAATAAGAAATACATTTGGTTTCAGAACATTAAACAAGAAACATTTAATATCAAATGAAATAATAATTAATTTCTATATCTAAATAAAAATGAAGAATTTTGGAATTGAATGACTCATCACATTGTTGGGAAATTTTTATATTTAATAATGAATTATTTATTTATAATTTATGTATGCGATATGGAAATATTCAGAGGTGTGTTCTGCATTACTTTATTCCCGTATCAAATATATTTTTTTGTTTGAATTACAAAGTACCAATATTTCCCAAAAATACTTTACTATTGTAATGAAAATACTTGAATAATTTTTAAAACCAGTACCAATAGTACTGACATCCATAATTATTTAAATCAATCGGAAGCCAATTGGATCAGCATCAATTTTTTTAAAGAAAATCATGGAATTTCCAATTAAAAACTTTAAATAAAGTAGTGGGAGTTTTTGAAAGTATAGAATATCTCTTTCTAGCATTTTTAATAGACCATGTCTTCAAATATTAAGTAGTAGCCGAGCCGAGAGGATTAAGTCAATCAAAATGACAAAAATTATATAAGTTTTATGTAGATTGAAAATTAAAAACCACCCAGTAAAATTCTATCTTTCCTAGTCAGTGTCTATTATTTGAAGAAGAGAATAGTTGAAAATATTTTTAGTGTGAACACGTCTTTATATTCGGAACAATACTGGGGGGGGGGGGAGAGAGACGCACGAAAAGTTTGGGGTGATGATATTTTGTTTTAAAATCCCAAACAACATCCAAAAGATAATTATAGCTTCGAGTAGACATATGAGATCAGCACGTGAGTGAGAGTGAAGACGAAGGAGACGACAACAACTGTAACGAACGCTATTTTGTCTATTTCATTTATCCACTAGTAGCGCTGACGAAACGAAAATGTTACACCTTGACAAGTTTTTATTTTTTTTTTAGAATTTTGGCCTTATTCATTTCCGTGACCTCCATTCACCGAGTATATTGTATTTTAAATATTAAAAATTTAATTTTGAAAAAAGTGGATATAACTGCTTTGGCTTCTGAATGCTTCATTTATAAATTGGTAATTTAAATTCCATATCGAACGTAAATGAAAAAAAATTTTAATCCAAATTTCAGACCCTTTCTCTAATCATATCTTATATCTAAATGATATTATGATTTCAGTGGCAGTACTCTGCTTTACACGCGAGAAAATAAAGTTTCTGGCATGACCAAGCCCATGTAATATAAGGGGACGAGCCGGTACCATTTCACCAAAGGCCGCCGTAGAAATCGATAACGAGATATCGTCAAACATATGCTTTTGAAAAAAAAATAGAGAAAGTCCATTAATAGCAAATTCCTAAATGAAACGAAAATATATAAAAACATTCCATTAAATTAGAGAGTATTAATCATTAATATTTCTTAATTAATATTTGTAAACCAACAATGATTTCGCAATATTAAAATTCGTATTTTCTTTTTTTTTTTTTTCTAAAAATGTAAATTTATCTAAAATCAATAACTTATTTTAAAATCTATTTTTTGATAAAGAAGGCAGAAAAAAAAACTATTTTTTTAAAGTCCTATTTAAGATTAATTAATTATGGCGTTTAAAAATTTCGCCTACTAATATGCAACCTGAACGCTGTTTTTTTTCGGCATCTGAGGTGATTTAGATTGTGTCCTTATTTATTTAAATTAATTAGTCGTGTCCAATGTTTTTTATTACGTTCAACACTGAACTTTGTTTTTTTATCTCTTCGGGATTTGAAGCTATTAGACATATAATCGGTTCATAATTATTTAAATCAATCGGAAGCCAATTGGATTTATATAAAGGATAGAAAGCGAACCACTGAGGCTTGGATCAAGCGAGACATTTACCTCTAAGCTAAAGAACAGGGGTGAATTTTTTTATTTAATAATATAAAATTATTATTTATAACTATACTTATAGTCAGAAATTAATATAATTAATATCAATTGACATTAATTTATTATTTTTAATTTTTTCTAGAATACATTCGAAATCTTTTATGCAAACAAATTCTGATGTGTTCAGTAGCTTATGGGCCTAAATAAAAATTTGCAGAATAATTCTTTATGAGTTTTATTCTATTTTCTATGCAAGTGAGTCTAATTAGAAATTCCTTTTAAAATTAATATTTTTGTAATGTTTTCGTGTTTTTCTGTTTTTCTGTTTTTTTTTTTTTTTTTTTTTTTTTTGTGTTGATTTTTGCCCTTTTTTCTTTTGGGGCCCGGATTCAATCAAAAGTTTTAAGGAGGCGATTAGCAGAGTAAGAGTTAATCCACTATTTAAGGCAAGAAGATTTGAATCTACCTCCTGGCAAAAATTTATCCAAATCTATCAACGATGACTATTTCTGGGGAAGATTCGGACACCCATCTCAGTTTTTAACTCTAAGAAAGTTACTCTCCGGAGTAACCACATTGTGTCAGTCTCTGACACATATGACTTGTTAACTAGAAGGGGAGTGAATTTAGTGTTTGATATATATTATATATTACATTAAAAAACTCTAAGTATTACTTTAAAAATATGTTAATCATAATGTCTGTGCTAATTTTTATTTTAAAAATTTTACCAAATTAAATTTTATATAGCAAAATATTTGAACCAAAATGACTAAAATAAATAATAGGTTTATAAGACTCATTAAAAGAAAGTTTATTTTTTGGGTGATGATAAATTTAATATATATTAAAAAAAAAAAAAAGTTTTAAAATATAAATGTTTAAAAGTAAGCAAGCTTGCTCTGTATCCGGTAGTAAAAGTGTAGAGAGAAAAGAGAGTGAGAGAGATTATGATAAAGAGAAGGAGTAACGAAAGAGAAGCAAGATGAGTCTGTGTAACCCTCCACAGCCCTTAGGGAGCAAGTGAGTGAGTGTCATCGTCGTCGTCGTCGTCATACTCCTCGTCGTTGTCGTGTCGTCGTGAGAGAGGAAGCAAGCAAAGCAAGGCAAGATAGGCCTGGTGGATATCGGGTGGTGTAGTGGAGAGAGAGGTGGAGACGTAGTAGTGGTAGTAGTAGGGTAGGGAGAGCTACAAGCCTTGGGGTTGGAGAGATTGGTGGCGCGTGCCGTTCTGGGGTGTCGGGGGAGAGACAGACCCCGAGGGCCTCACAACCCCCCACATACACACGCCGACTACAAATATATGTTCACCTTTTGTGAATGCCAGGTCGAGGGATAAAAAAGAAACCGATTAGGGTCATTTGAGAAATAAAAAAAATTTTTTTTTTGAGGTTGTTGCGAGATCGGAGAATCTGAAACTCTAAAAAAAAGGCCTATAAATCATTTATATAAAGTTTTTTTTTTTTTTTTTTTTTTACTTTTGAATTAATATTTTATAACTTTGGTAATTATGTAAAATTAATAACCGATTGCAATTATTGAAAAAATTAAATATATTTTTTGGGTGTTGAAAGTTTCATGGGGTGCATAAATTAATTTGATTTTGCTTCCTGAAGGGTAGGCAACAAAAACATCAAATCACTAATGGATTTTTCGATTAATTGCTCCTCCCTTCACTTCTCTAGAACGCATGATCAGTTATTAATTTATAAATGGAATTGCGCCGTTCTAGAACATCTCCAAGAGCAATAAACTAACTAAAGATCCATTAGTGAGTTGGTCATTTGAGTTGCCTAACTTCCAGCAACCAAAAAACTATTTTATCAGGAAGTGCTCGAGGAGATGAAAACCAGCCTTTTTTATTATTCTATCTATTTCACCATTTCACTTTATTACATATATTTCGGTATACAATGACAATCTTCGGTGCAGATATGAGATTTTTGAGAGAAATTCCCATATAAATAAAAATGTATCATCATAATTAATTTTCTTGTGCATAGACAAGTATGAGGAATTAATAATATATTTTCACACATCCAGTCTTGAATTTATTCAAGACCCTTGAAGAATATACGCAAGAAAATTAATTTTGATAAATTTTTAATTTATTTGACAATTTCTCTCAATATTCTCATATCTGCACTTAGGAAGGTTTCTGTATAATGACCAAAATATTTGCAAAAAAACTTAGGTGGTGAGAGAGAGAGCAAAAAAGGCTTTCTTCTCCTCGAGCACTTCTTATTTAAATATCCAGCTAAAGTTTTTTATCTATTCATTTATTCATTATAACACGAGTAGTTTTAGTATGTAAATAGATTTACGGCAGGAAGTGCCCAATGTCCAGTAAACGAGAAGGAAATTCTCCCTCCTAGATGGAATTTTCACACATCTTATTTCCACTCTAAAAAGGCCAAAACATGGTCCTATCATGTACCTCAGTCCAATTTTCAAAGTCATTTCCCCGTTTCTTTGTCACTAAGATATGGGGAAGTCACAGTTCATGATTCTTTCTCTTCCTCTCTATACTTCTCTAGAATTCCGCTGCAGGATAGTATACTATATGTAAATAAACATTTAATCATATAGGTCATGAATGATACATTGTGTACTTCAAAAATCCATATTTTATTATTTTGGGGTAGGTTCCCGTTTCTCTACCCAGGAAAAGGTATTACTAATAGAAATGAAAATTTATTTCTGAAAAGGGGATTTGAACGTGAGGTTTCCTTCAAGAGCTTTATTCCTTTGGACTCCTTAAACATATAAATATAGAAGAAAACTGTTGAAGAAATAAAAAAATAATGAAAGGAGCCAATTCACTTTTATAAAAAGCACAATCCTGTTATTTTCTTTTTTAAAATAAATTAAAAAGAGAAATAAATATAAGATACTTCATTTATTTTTATTCTAAAAAATGTAAATAACTCTGTCCCTTGGTGCAGAGGTTCACGTACCAAAGGTCACTGATTTGCTTCCCGTCCTCAGTGACAAAAATTTATTTTTAGATAAAATAGGAAATTTTTTAGAATATCGTATTTAATAAAAAAAAATACAAGATATGTGATTATCACCTTTAATAAAAAGAAAATACTATGCAGAAGATAAAGGGGATAATATCTTTTATTATTTTCATTGCTTTCTTTGGTGATTTTCATTGTAGAATAAATAAAATGAGCTAGTGTATATTATAAATTTAGGACCTAGTCCTCCAAGACTTTCTTCGGCCCGAAATGACATATATACAATATGCTTTAAATAGTTTGTCTCTATAGTTAATTTGATTTTAATACAAATCACTCTCTTTATGTCTTGCTTTTTTTGAATTTGAAAATAATTTCAAAATTTTATTAGGTTCGACAAAAAAACAAATAATTCAAAAAATAATCCCTCTCCCCTCATCAAGAACTAATGTAAATAAAATCTAAAATAATTTATTAATTATTTATCCTTTTGAGGAGTTATATGAAAAAAAAAACAATTCTAATATCTTTGTGAGTGAGGGATGAGGGTGGGAATTAGTTGCAGCCTTTAGGGATGAATGGCATCCTCCACTGCTTGTTTAAGCAACCTTTCTTGATATTTTACTATCGTATAATCTCCTCTCTTTTACGAGTCAAAAGAAAGAAGAATAAATTAAGCGTTTAGCTTCATCTGAGCCACTAATCATATATATAAATGGAAAGCCTGCGCACGGAGCGGTCTTGTCTTAGGAAATCAAATCGATTCACGTACCAAAGGTCAGTGGTACGCTTTTCGTCCTGAGCGACAAATATTTATTTAAATTATATTGACTATTAATTAATTTAAATAGATAAGGAAGGAGTCTTAATGGCCACAGATGCCGAAAAAGACAAAAAAAAATCAAATCGAGAAATTTGTGCTCTTTTGATCACAATTCAATCAATCTTGAAATTTTTTAAAATCTCTTTGGTTAATCGAATAAATAAATAAAATCATTTGAGCTTAATTTCATGCTGAATGATTCATTAATCTAGACTCGAGATCTCATAATATCTCTAGAGAGACAATAAATAGAATTTTATATATAAAGATGCCCCCCTCACCCCATCCCAAAACATCGGTGCACCTGGGGCGTCCACGAAATAACCATATCAATATGTTAAATAATTAATTAAACTGTTATCGATTTTTCTTCTAAAATATAAATTAGAGCAAATTCGGTTGAACGGATCTTATGAAATTTCAAACTAAGCTTCAGATATTAATATAAATTTAATTCACTTGGTACATATCTGTTTAAAAGAAAAAACAAATTTTATTGAAGTTTACTAACTTTTTGAAAAAAAATATGTGTATAGGCTATATATACCATATATATTTATTATTAGATCTACCTTAGTTTAAAAAAAAAAAAAAAAAAAAAATTTTAGAAAATCTGTTTGTATATATGTGTTTGTGGTTATTTTAAAAACGAAGATTCATTCATTTAGGTTCGGAGGTTATGGAGATAAGTGATATAGTCAAACACTAAAGAATTTATTAAATTTTTGTATCTAAAAATGTTTGACATTCGGTAAACTTTTGCTTCTAAAGATATTCCATATTACATAGTATTCATTCATTTCATGAGGAAGAACAAATTGGAAAATTGTCAAAATTGTCGATTTTGAAAGAAAATAAAGTGTATTTGATATTATATTTATTTTATGAACGAATATTGTTTTTAAATTAATAATATATTATAAGAAAGTAATGATACGCTAACCTTGTAGCTACAGGACCCATCAAAAAAAATTTTTTTAAATTTATTTAAACAAAAATTAAACATACTAAATTTTGGGATGTTTTTCTATGAATGAGTGATTAAAAAAAAAAAAAAGTGAGTGGGAAAGTAGGTTTCGAGTCACCCGGTAGCAGGGCTTACGGCTGTGTTGGGTGTTGGGCGTAGCATGGTGGGTGGCGGGTGGCTGCCAGCAGGGTGGTTAATGGGATGGGGCAGGAGGGGCGGCGACAGCCCAACGAGATGACTGCGTCGGCCGCCGCGTGCGAAACAGGGTTGTCCAAGACTAAAGCGTAAACGCAAGCGTCAGCGATAGCGCCCCTCTGGCGCCGGCTACCATGCAAACACTTAACGATACTCATCACTAACACTTTAATTGTCCAACATCAACCATTTATATATTGCATGTCTGAAAAAATCTATATACCGGAAATAAATAAACAAAGATCTATGAATGTTTTGTTGACTTTAAGTATTCGAGGCCTTACAATAAGACTAAAATATGAGGTCATCCATATAGGCTTTTTAAACAATCTGAATATAATATTATACAACCATATTTATTTATAATAATTATTGACGTGAATTTATCTTAAAAATTGGGAAGCATTATAAAAAAAACTCGATAATAATGAAATTAGGAGATACATATTAGCCCTGCTGCCCAAAAACTATTATTTACACGAAAAATCAATTTATATTTATAGAATTTGTTTCACCCGGAGAGGAATGTGAGATCACATAAGGAACGGAATGGTCATCATAGTTATCGTACCCTTAAATAAAGCTTTAATAACGTATCAAATATATTTATATGGCCTTCGATGTTGCAAGACAATAAACTCTAATAATAGATAATTGGACTAACCCGACCGTCAACTTTGCCAACCAAATACTAACAAAATAAAGTTGGATTTAATTAAGTCAAAATATATTTTTTTGTCTAAAATTTAATTAATAATATTCAATTTTAATTAATATGTTAAATCTCACGTTCATTATTTAACTAAAATTAAATTTTAATTAAATATATTCTTTACTTTTATTGAGATGGCAGACAGGAGGAGAGTGACCGGGAATGGGTCAGAGAACCCGAAACCGGCGATAGGGAATGGTGTGTGTCATCAGTGCACGATACACCAGGG
>JAAAKE020102353.1:0-13823 GCA_010014785.2 Anisolabis maritima
TTATTCATTATACGAAAACTGTCTTTCATGTTCCCCAAAAAAAACGAAATGACTTTCCGAACAACCCAATATATATAAATAACTTAGGGGCTCATATCTAGTGAGTACGGGTAGCCCGAGTTATCTGAGCTAAGACTAGCGTTTTTTCTTCCCTGCATGCCATTCTTCCTCATACTCCTTCCCCTCATCAAAGGCCTCTCGATGAACCGGCTGATTTTTCCTCTTAATCTCTGAGGTTATGAAAGATGATCAAATAATTTTAAAAAATTTTTATAAAATACAAAAATATTTACGATTTATTTAAAAAAATATCAGATCAAACAACAGGGAAACTAATAAAACTATGCTTGTTAAAAAGTGAAAAACCACCATAAGATATTTCTAGATTATTTTTTAATTTTCTAGGTTGCAGAAATTACTTTTAATCTCTGGTTTCGACTTGCTGAAGAACTTTATCAAAAGAATAATGACGCTCTTTCAGCTCTTTTTAAACCTTACATTGAACGGTTGATAGAAGCTCTCTGTAGACATTGCCAAATTGAACCAGACCATGTAAGTATTTCATTTAAAAAAAGTTTGAAATTAATTTAATTCATATCTAACTTTAAAAAAAATTTATGCTTTAAAGATACAATGCTTCATTCATATTGCTTGGAAAGAAAAATTCTGTGATAATTATTTTTTAAGAATTTGAAATTATTTTTGCATTTTACATTTATAGATTCCTCATAATTTTATTTTAGGAAGGTCTTCTTGAAGAAGGAGATGATTTTACAGATTTCAGGCTCAAAGTCTTAGAATTAATTAAAGATGTTGTTTTCATCGTTGGTTCATCAAATTGCTTCCGCCAAATGTTTATGAATTTAGGCGTTTCTCAAACAACTTGGGAAGCTGTAGAAGCTTCATTATTTGTTATGCAAGCTGTAGCAAAAAATATTTTACCAACTGAAAATGAGATTGTACCCAAAGTGGTGATAGCAATTCTTGGATTGAAAAACAACACACATATTGCTGTTCGACACACATGTATTCTTCTTTTGGGTGAACTTTGCGAGTGGTTTGAAAGACATTCTTCTTTGCTAGGTAATCAAAGATATATTAATAATATTTCAAGTATAATAGTAATAGAAATAATAATCATAAGATATATATTATCCATTTTCCACACCGCTCAAATTCATAATTAACTACGAATCTTTTTCTAAAGGATGATTTTCAATCTTTTTTAGTTGGCTGAAACCTAATATGAAATATAAAATTTGAAGGCGCCCCTCCTTTATATATATATAAGATATTTTTTATATAATTTTTTTTTTTTGTTTAAACAAGTCTTATTAAGCTAAGAGAGCTCGAATCTCCTCTTTCATATAGATAGTGATCTGGAATGAGAATCGATTCTCTACGCATCTTCAAATCTCTTAAATTAAACATTGATAAAATGGATTAACTATTTTTTGTCATCAGGAGGTTCACTCTTATGAATGATATTTTCATTGAATTATCTGAATTGTCCTAGAAAATACTGAAAACACAACTGAAAATTTCAAAAGGGAAAAATTAATTAAATACTTATTTCACAAAATAACGACAATATTCCTCCAAATATTGCATTGCTACACTGTGTAATATGACAAAGTAATGAGTTCAAGGTGCATTTACGAGTTATCGGTATATCACACTTTGGCACACGTAGAATAAAAGATTTGAATTTTATAATCTATTAAAAGGATTAACAATTATAATAATAATAAATAATTTCCTTTAAAAGGTTCTGTGTTGTTTTCTGTTAATTCTCACAGATATCTCTTCAGCTCATTATTTTTTTGCATAAGAAACCAAGTCAAAAAACTAATGTTTCAAAAGAGCAATTAAAATTGTTTTTTGAGACTTGATTAGGTGGCTGTAGACTTTTCTATTGTTATGGTATTTTTTTTTCTAATAGAATGTGCAGAGCGCATAATACATAGCCCTTAGATTTGGAGAATTTTGTACTGTTAATTTATATCCGAAAGTTCCAAAATTTAGCCAAAATTATAATTTAAATGTTTTTAAAAAATATAAAATGCTAATTTATACATTAATTTTTTTCAGGATCTGTTTTAAATTTTCTATTAAGTTGTCTCCATCAACCTGAATTGGCTTCAGCCTCAGCAGGAGCAATACAAAATATTTCTATTTTTTGTAAAGATCATATGTCCGTTCATTTTTATGGATTATTCGAGCTTGTAATGAATATTGACAATTTCGCCTTAACAAATGTAGCCGCAATTGGATTGATAAAAGCTATTTCAGTTATTTTAACCGTTATTTTAACAAAAACGCCACATAACAGACTATTTATATCAATGAAGGAACTAACAATGCAACAAATTAATCACCTATCTATTATTGTAGAAGTAAGTGAAATATACTAATAATAGGTTATAATTTATAATTAAAAATTTACAATTTAAATTTATTAAGGAAATGTAAATTTTAATAAATAACTGAGATGAAATGTTTAGATAAACATTTCTAAAAAAAAAAGGATTTTTTTTCATTTTAATTTTCTTATTTTATTAAATTTTCTTCAGATCAAAATGTTATTTTAAGTTGGTTAATAAACTTAAATAATTTTATGATGAACTAAATCTAAAACTGTGGAAAACTTTTTTGCTTTGCGAACCTCTCACTCTATTGAAGATTTCTATTCCGTTTTTACATGTTAAATTTTTTTGAATTCAAAAGACTTTCCGCTTGACGGTTGTTTGTCTTATTATCTTTGCGTACGAAGAAATAAAACTTGATGATAGAATAAAGTTCAAATTTGACAGTTTAGATTTTGATCACAATCTACTTTAAAATAATTCAAAACTCAATCTTTATTGACTATTAAAATTAAATGTTTATTTTTTATTTCCAGAATAATATTAAACCTGAGAAAGGATCTAGACAAGATCCAGTGATTTGGTTAGATCGAGTGGCAGCAATCTATAGGCATACTACTCCTCAGGTGCACAGGACAGAGCAGCATCCTTGCCTTGCAATCGCAGAATTAGTAAGAACCATTACTTTATATTATATATAAATATAAACTAATAGCTCGGCCCGCCATCGACGGATCCACTTCTAGCCAGACTAGAAGAAGCCGGGGAAGAACTACATAATATAAAATAATTTTTATAGAAAAATATCATTTATGTGTTAGATGACACACTCAATATGATTAAATAATTTCTCCCTGTTTCAGTGTTGGCCGGTATTATCTCGGACTTTTCAACGTTTTGCTGGTGATGTACGGATAATGGAAAGATTATGTCGATGTCTCAGGTTTATTATTCGGTGTCTTTCCAAACATATCACTAGGACTTTCCTCGAAACTCTAGTCAAAGGTGTAAGTTTTTTTTATCACATTATATAAAATTACCTTTGTTAATTGCAATTCTCTCAATTTAAAACAAGATAAATTAGGTTATTTAAGTCGTTGATCAATAGAGAAATATTCCTCTATCAGATGATAACCTTATCCAAGTCTAGTTATATGCAGAAAATAAATTTTATTTAAAATTGGTTTTTTCCTAAATTCTTTTAATTTACAAATGAGAAGTTTTTTTATTTATTTTTTCATCTCGGACAGAAAATCAATTACCAAAAAATAAAATTTAATGTTTTTATTAATAATAATTAATAGTTTATTTCTTTCTACCAAACTTAAATCTTTTTTTTTTAATATATAAGGTTTTTTATTTTTTTTTCAGCTGATTGATCATTATCAATCGAATCAACACAGTTGCTTTCTATATCTTGGCAGTATTCTTGTGGACGAATATGCCCCTATACAGGAATATCAAAACATGATGCTTGATATGTTAGTAGCTTTTATATACCCAACTTTCAATTTAATTAGAGATCAAGGATTATCAGTTCATCCAGACACCATCGATGATTTTTTTCGTTTATATACCAGGTGAGTGAGATATATATTTATTTTAGAATTGTAAAAAAAGGAGAGAAAGTCAGCCAGTGGGGTGGCCTCTATCGTAATAAAAAAACTCCCACTAGGTGAGACAGGATGGCATTATTTAATTAAATCCAAAGCGTATCATACATTGGGAGATTTTTATTTCGATAGGTGCTACTTGCTGACTTCCTCTTCTTTTTTACAATACTGATCTACCTATCTCATTGTGAATATATATATTTATTTTGATATTTAATCAACAAGGACTATTGAAGAGAACTTTTTTAAATTTTAGATTAAGGTGGGTCACTTTCGTTAGCTTAAAAAAAAATTTATTTAATCAAAAAATGTTGAACTTCATAGTTAAATAATAAAAAAAGCTGAATTGACCAATAGGATTAGGGTCTTTAACCCGCGAGTGACTGAAATTTGTGCAAAGAAAACTTATAAATGAGCAAATATTGTGAAAATAAAAGGTAACGAGTTTAAAATTTAAAGAAAACAAAATTAGAGAAGATATTTTTATTAATCTACAAGTGGAGAGGATTTATTTCACTCTTCCCCACGCCTTAAGCGCCAATAAACTAAAGTCCTTATTGATTGAACATTGTTATAATTGGTCATTTTAAATAAGTTTATGAATTATTATATTAAGGTGATGAGGGAATTTCAAAGGTTTTGAAAAGTAGAGTATCCCGTAATGAATTTATTTTTATAAAAATAGAGATTATGTTCTACCATTTGAATTATTTATTTATTCAATTATGAAAAATAATATCGTTTAGATGACAACCATCCTCTTGAATGCAGCAATGAAGTTTGTGGCTGCAAGACGATTTTCTGATTTCTTCCTGAGTATCTAAAAAACCGCATGTACATTCACACATCTCGAAATTTGAACGAATTGAAAAATTCTATCAGACAAAATATGCTCTCGATTGAATAAAAACTGTTGGCCCGATTGATGGAAGATTTAAAGCAAAGAATTGAAAGCAGCATTCAAGTGAGAGGTCATCGTCTAAATAAGTGAATAAATAATTTAACTGGAATGTCTTGACCTCCTTTTTGTAAAAATAAATCCAAACATATAAAGAGTAATAATCTTTTCAAAACAGTCGGTCACCATAAATTTTATTAAAAATATTACGATTCATTTTGAGCCCTTGAAAGGAAAAAAATGAAAGATGAAATCGTAATATCTTGAAAATAAGATTTTCTAAAAATTACTGTGAATGCATAAAATATTTATAGAATTAGCACATGGAATATTTATTGTTTAATTTTTTAGATATATACAAAGACATCCTGGTGTTTTTATTCGGGTTCCTCCGATAAATGGCATTGTTGATATGGCTCTTGCTTCTTTAGAGACTACTCATAGAGATGCTAATACATCAGTTTTAAAATTTTTCTATGAACTCATTTTATGTGGAAGATTACATGAGGTAAATAATATATATATAGATTTTTAATTATTTTTATTGATTCCATGTTTTCTCAGAAAAAAATACCTAAAAATATATAATTTCTATAATGAATTATATCTATTATATATAATTTAGTATTATTATATTTTATATATATTTTTTTTTTGTAGAATCGAGGAGATATCCACATTCGCCAATTAATGATCAAAGAAATCATGGAACTTCATGGGCCTACACTTGTGGCAAAGTTAATTAACAATTGCTTGTTTAATTACCAAAATTCAATGTTTTCTGATGTGGCAGATATTTTTTTAGAATTAGTTTTGCGAGATAAAAATAATGGAACACAGGTTAAAAACAGTTTATTTTCTCTAATTACAAAACTAAAACTAAAAATTAAAAAAAAATCCTATTAATCTAAATTTTCTTACAGTATTCAAAGGATTGGTTACATGCTGCTCTAAAAACTATTCTTGCCCAACATAATTATATCGTTCCTTGTGATTTTCCCCAAATTGTAAACTTTCCAAATGTTATTCAACAGTAAGTATTAATCATTTATTTATATGAATTAGAGAGCCAATGTTAAATAAAATATTTATTTATAAATGTAGTTTTTCTAATATTTCTAACTCGTAACAAATCAAATATAAATTAAAAAAAAAAAACAAGATTTTAAAAGTGAGATTCATAAAATATTCTAAACATATAGTAGTCATTATCATTGGCTGTTTATTCATTTGTTTTAATTATCTTGAATTTCTATTCATAGCTAAAAGTTGATTTAAAATTTGTTTTTAGGGCCAATGGACAAAAAGGTATTTTATCAGCCTTGAAAGAAATCGCGCGACTTTTTCGTTAAATTTATTTCTCATTGTATGATATCTTTCAAAATACTTTGAAAGGAAGATTCCCTTAGAATAGATTCTCTATTCACAGTTATTTGGAAAATATTTTTTAAAAGATTAAATCTTTTTTTTTTAACATTTCATCATGGACAGAATAAAATTCCTCATTTCATTTTTTAAATTATCTTTAATTATTTATTTATAAAACTTATCTAAAAATCTTTAGCCGACTCTATCGAAGATTAAAACACGGAAGTCTCTTGCCAAAATTTCCAGGTCATCTTTAATAACAAAAATTATAAACATTAAAGAAATTTAATTTTGGCCATAATGATATATACGTATATATTTATATATCTGAGACATTCCACCAAAACGATCAAAAAAATACCTTCTCTTTTTTTATTTCGTGCAATTTTACGAATATATAGTAGTAATCCTACTAAAAATCCCGAATATTAGTCACGCCATCTGCTTTTGAATTTTGAAATTTAAATATTTTTGTTATTACAAGAAAAATGAGAAAATTTATTCTATCGATTAATGCATGTTTGAAACTTTTATATAAAATTCAATTCAAATCAATATTTAGAATGTCAATTTTGACAAATTAACCAGTTATTTTTTCAAGTTTAACCCCCCCTCCCGGTTACAATACGGATTACGGATTATAAGGCAATTACGGATCTAGAGTTGCAAAACAACTCGGATTCGAGTTAAGCTTGCCGTAAAAACTTATTTCCAACTTTTCCAGAAATCTCCTCATGGAGTAGGAAAGTTACAGATAATCTCACCCCCAATAATAGGGTTAATGACACAAAGGGACCATTTGAGTGGCCTAAGTACCTGGATCTAACCAATTCAACCACATAAAAAAACAGCCGTTTTTTTGCTCTGTTTTTAAAAATAACCGGTTAAAACCCCAGCAAAAAAATAACCTCTTATCGGTTATACCCCTATGTTTTTTGTATATCTTTTAGTTTTTTATATTTTCCTATTGTTACTTTTAATAATTTTGAAAAATAAACTTCTGTTGTCACTATAGAAAAGAGACTCAGTCTTTACCTTATTCTCTTTATTTGCGATTGGCATTGAAAACCAAAGATGCTCAGGGGCAGTCCTATGATGGTGAAGATTTTATAGTCCCATATAACCCCCATAACCTCCCACCTCATAAGCTTTCAATTTGTACTATATATTTTCGACTTTTAAGTTCCAAAAAAAATGAAATATCAATATTTTTAATTTCAGAGATTCAGAGGAATTACTTGTGTCCTCAAGTTATTTTCCTTTCCTCCACACATCAAGTGACGGACTATGCAGTGGGCTTATTCCATTCGGTAGCATCTTTGATTTTTCAATGCCAACTCCAAATGAAGGGAATAGAGTAAGGACAAAGATCATCATGTAGCCTATTCTTTGAGCATAAACATTTGGAAATCTAGCTTGTATTAACTGAAAAATTTAAATTTCAAAAAATCGAATTTTCAAGCTTCAAAAATGAATAGGGGAAAAATGGCAGGGGACTAATTTTCAAGTTTTTTAATTGGATCAGTAAGATCTCTATATTTATAAAATTTCATCGAAATTAAAAAATAGAAGGTATTTTTTGCTCGTTTCCGTCGAATGTCTCCCATATTACGGTATCTAATATTTTTTTATTTTTAATTTTTAAACATACATACTCTAATTTTTTATTAGTTTTTCTAAAAAAGAAAAAAAATTAGAGGTTGTGATTTATTATAGTATAGAAAAAAATATGAGATCTCCTTATATATTTAGGGGAGAAGCCAGCAAATTTGAACACTTGCATTTTTATTTTTTTTATATATTAAAACATGTTTAATTATCTCATAAATGTCATAATCTCCTACCCTAATATGTTTCAACATATTTTAAAAATAATAGACTTCATAAGAAAATATGAACTGTAAATTATTTGCCTAAGACCTGCACGATTTCATATCTATGTGGCAGATATGAACAGATATGGGGATACATTTGAACAAAGAATTTAAAGGTGCAATTAAGCTCCAAAAAATATATATATATATATATATTGATTATGTAATATATACTACTTATAAAATATATAACAATTGCTTGAGTCATTTTTAGGTTTTTTTTTTTTTTCATTAAAAAATATAAGTTTACACTAAAAAACTCACAGGACCTATAGTTTGCTATTTTTTTTTAAGAATCATTTCCTCATATACTTTTGTCTTTCTCTGAAAAACAAATTACATGTTCCAAAATGTCTTATAAACTCCAATAGTACTTGGATTTTTCTCAAAGTTTAAACTTTTTTGTAGAAAATTTTATTAGCACAAAGTCATCAAAGAGCATGGACGGAAGGGAAAATAACTAACATCCATTAATCAAGGTTGTCAAAATTGAAAAGTACAGAAAACAGAACATAAATTAGGGATATTCTCTATTAAAGTGCGTCCCCTTCTCTCTATGATTTCTATACAATTTAATTGTTAGAAAACACGAGGCCCTGAAATATTTCTCCTTGCTTTATTTCTTTTTAAAATTGTATTCTCCAATGGATAACGTGGAAAAATTAAAGTAATTTTAAGAATTCGAAAGCATTTCACACAACTTGTATTTTCTTTAAAAGTTGTTTCTTTGTATTAATTTTATCCAAATTTTCTTGTACTTTCCCGCACTATTATATATAATATTAAGGGAAAGTAGAGCACCAATCAACATACACGTCTCACGCTTGCCCATATAAGAGTGAAATTATATTTTCACTCTTATATAGGCGAGCATAAGACGTTTTTGTTTAAATAAAATTTCAGTAAATTGGCTGGATCGTCTTTTATTGACTCCATTACATCAAATAATTTCTCCAGCCACAACGAAATCCTAGATATATATTATTATTATTATTATTATTATTATTATTTTATTTATTACGCAATTCGAATTTACCCAAGTCGCCTATTTATGGGGGAGGATTGTACAAAATTTTCAATATTTCTCATTATTTATCTTTTTTTTATCGTTGAAGTAATTAATTTGAGATAGGGGTGGGAGCTGTTCCATCTCATATTATCAGGGTGTATAGTTAGCTCTGGTTAAGAAGTATTATTAAAGAATTTCGAGAAAATAAATATTAACTTGTTTGAACTCTATGGTGTGAAAGTTTTGCAACTTCATTACTTTATTTTTTTTTTACTTTCTCCTACCTATATATACAATATATACTATAGGGAAAAAAAAATCGATTTCGAGATTTCAACTAAAATACACGTTTTGAGATCTATAGAGTAAAATATTGGTCAGAGTATGGGTGTGAACAAAATAACTCAAAAACTTTCGAGATTAAAATTTAATATTAAGAATAAGTACCCATATCGTATATAACAGCAAGATTTTCAATAAAATTAGCTAACTGGTACTAGTAGAAGTTCTTTTTTTATTTTTTCGATTTTCTTATACTTCGCTATAACGATTTTGATTAAAATTCATATATCAATTATTTTTTAAATGATCTTTGAAATATACTAACTCTTACCCACCCCAAAATTGCTTAGACCAACTTTATTCCTGTCGGTTTTTAAGATTTTTGTGCTATTCTCATAAATCACTATCGACTTTGATTAAATTGACTGTATATTTAATAAATTAGGATGGCTTTAAGATGTCTTAATAATTTTTCCCTAAAAATGGAGTGAGACCTTTAATTAGAGGTTTTAATAATTCCATAGAAGATATGAAGAAATGCCATGGTATCAAAATATAAATATTTTAAAATCCTATAAGTGATAATAAACAACATGCCCAGTCAAAACATTCATCACAAAATCATTTATCTTAAACAAGATTTAGTTGATAATTTATTTTTTGCTTTCTCTTATCACTATACGTATGAAATATATGGTGAGAAAGTATTGCGATCTCAAAAAAATTTGATATTGAGATTTAAGGAATTTACAGAAATTCACGTTTTGAGGATCCCTGAGTCTAAAAAATGGGCCTCGCAAAATGGTATGTGTGTAAACAAGATTTCTCAAAAATGAAAAACGTACGAAACTGAAATTTTATATTTAAGGTACCCTTGTAATTAAGCTTTATAAAAAAACATCAATGTTTTGAAAATTTTATGTACTTTTAGCAAATTATTTTATAGATATACCCAAAATTTAAAAATTAAATATTAAAAACTCTAGCTTTTCTCTCAATTTTCTAGAGTCATTTTTAGAAGCCAATCATTTATAAAATACCTTCATTTGGAAAAACATCTTTCCATACTTGCCGATGTCAGAAGTGCTAATTCTAACTGGCTACATTCAGGGGTTCTAGTTAAGCAGGAAAAATGACTTCGTCTCCATTGTGGATATGGCGATCTTTTTAATAAATTCGCAGCCTTGATTCCTCTTGAGGATTGAATACTCCTTTAATTTATTTCCATTGACCTCTGGTCAGTCCGCTTCTCTTACACTTTGCCGTTTGCAAAAATTTGCATGTAGATATACATATATACAAGAAATGCTCTTATTATAATTGTAGATATAGATAGATAAATCCGAAAGTCACATGTCTCCAGCAATGGATTCAAAGAACACTTTTTTTTATTCCAATTTGTGGAATGGTAATTTTCTCTTGGAGGGAGGGGGGTTGAGTGATGTCATTTTTAGTTTGTTCTTTTACATTTCTTCATCATTCATAAATTCATAAATATAAATTTTGGAGGTGTGGAGACCTCTTTTAATTTTTTACTCATTTTTGACCAAGCGATTTAAATTTGTCAAATTTCTTCCAAATTGGCAAAACAAAAAAAAACTTCTAAATAAACATTTAAGAACTCTGAAAAAAATTCGAACAAAAGCCTTTTCCTAAGTTTTAAACAAGAGCTTACACTGCTTAGTATGGATGATGGTGAAACCTTTTGTTTATCTCTCAGGTGAACGGATGATAATATATAGCCTATATAAATTTATATACATAATACTTTCTAAGTGAATCTTCCTTTGTAATTGTATAAATAAAATATTCTTATAATTATTATGATAGAGATATATAAAAAAATTCATTTTTATTTTATATAAGTGTATTAGAAAATCTTCACTTAAAAGAATTGTGGCTCCTAAAAATGATGAAAACATTTTTATTTTTTTTCTAATTGGCCTTGTTAAATAAAAATTCTTTAATAATAAATGATTTTCATTTAAAATGTTATTTCTTTTACTATATAATGATGGCCAATTTTTTATTTTTTAAATAACATAATAATAAGAAAATAATGAAAAAGTAGTCCAACTCATCACTGTAATATAAACTTTTTTTAAATATAAACAAAAAATGTTTGAGATCATAGTCACTATATAATAAACAAAGTAAAGTTATGAGTAAAAAATACTTAATGTCCCTTACATATATACTGATATATTCTTCTTCAATTTGATCCTATTTTCTCCATTTTTTTTATATATAATTTTTTATATATATATTATATATAAATAAATTTCACTATTAAAAGTATTTTCATTTTTTTTTTCAAAGTCTAATAATTGCTCAATTTAAAATCCCAAGAATTTTTTATATTTGAGTATTTTTTTTTTTTTTTTTTTTTTATATTTGTAAATATTGAAATGAAATAAATAATTTGTTAACTTTGCAAACAGGTGTATGTTGGTAAATTTTATGAATTATAAAACGACATACTATACATTTATTTAAATTGCTGTGATTTTTTTAATTAGGTCAAAAGAGTAAGGGCAGAGGCTTTTATCAACTTTAAGAGTTCAAATTAATTAATCAAACAGTGTGAATCTGACATCACAACTATTCATAGATCCTGGTCCAGTTTCAAGATGATAGTAGCAATATGTGACATGGGATAACCACTGAAATGGTGGGTTTATATACAATAAAATATCAGATGGGTCTTATATGGCTCAGATAGCTCAAAACTAATTAATTTTTTTAGTGCAGCTGAGTATAACTCAGATTTTTTCCATTCCAAAAAGCGAAAAATTTCTCATATAAGAGATAGGAGTCAGGGGCGAAGCAGAAGCGAACAGGGAGGGTTCGTTAAAAATAATTCTAAATAAGAAAATAAATTAAATTAAATATATTTTAATCCTTTAAAAATATATCATTTTAGATTAAAAAATGTTAACAGATTTTGGTTGCAATTAAACAGACATTTTCAAGAGTAACTTCTTCATCAACATAATAAACGATTTTGCATTTATATCCATTATTTTCCAACACCTTCATTCTTCCATAATCAATCAAGAATTTACACATTTTACCAATATCTTTTTTTTCATCGCTACTTAAGTTCAAACTGAAACAAAAATATTTTTGGATATTAATAAACATTGTGTCTCTGAGATCGATGGTTCTCAAACTATGATCCTCCGGTCCATCTTTTATCAACAACAAATTTCGGTGGAATTAAACAACAAACATGAGAAATAGAGTAACTTTAATTTAATAATATTGTAAAAATAATAGACAATGTTAAAGTTTAGTTCATTTAGAATAATAAAGTAATATTTAGTTTTAACAGCTTCGGAAACTTTGGAAATAGTTATTAGTTTCCAATATATGCTCAGAAAATAGACAGGATTGCTCTATCACCGTTTTAGATTTTTTTTTTGGAACGCAGGGTCCCTTGGGGTCGAACTCACGATCTATCGAGTGGCGGAGTATTGGTGCCACTGGATAGAAGGCCATAAGCCCCGGAAAAGCTGGAGATCCTCGGATCAATCTCCAGGGAGCCTGCTCCCCGATACACTAAAAAAACGCTCACAATCTAAAATTTAGTGTACCGCGTACAAAAGTGATAGGGTATAATGGTCCGCGACTTCAAAAAGATGAGAATAACTGTATTAAGATACATAAATTTATTTAGAAAAACAGGAGATAAGAGAATCAGCCTTTTTTTTTTTTCAAAGAATAAGAAACTTTATTAACATATATTTCAGCTCATGACATGCGCCACCATCAGTGTTACAAGAGCTTTTTTTAAGGTTGAACTTATCATTGTTGTCAAAACTGCACAAGAGAAGCCCACTAGCTGCCATCCAAAAAGAGAGGTGGATTATCTATATATATATATATATATCAACCACCTGTCAGATTGGCTTCTCTCGTGCAGATTTTAAAACAATAACAAGTTCAACCTTGTATCATTAATGATTGCGCATGCCATATGAACCGAAATAAAAAAGTTTCTTATTCGTTAAACAAAAAAGACTGATTATCTTATTTCTTGTTCTAAATAAAATCACCCAGCAAAATCTTATCATCACCTTAAAATTATTTATATTCAGTCAAATTGATTTTTAAAGAGAATTTTTGTTAAAAGTTTTTTTTACTTAGTTTTTGTCTAGGGAATGGATATTAAAAAATTACAAGAGAAATACCATTAAATTTCAAAAATAAATCCTAATTAAATAAGGAAAAATATTACCATCTTTTAAATAAATGTTATATATTAATTTAAATAAAATAAAATTTATAAACTCTATTAGTGAAATAAATTTATTAAGGATATTCGAGAATTAATTAAAGAGAATAGAAAGAAGCCGACTTTTTCCGCATTTTGTAAGGCAACTTCAACACGTAATTTACTCACTTTATTTT
>JAAAKE020102353.1:13833-39129 GCA_010014785.2 Anisolabis maritima
ATAAAAAAAAAAAAAAAGAAAAAGAAGAGAAAAGAAGGGAGAAATGGTAGATAAGGTGAATGGGGGAAGTTACAGAGGGGAAGGAAAAGGGGGGGGGGGGGGGGGGGATTTGGATAATTCCGCAATTAATTGGAAAGAGGAAAGAAGTGCAGCTGATATAGTGCAGATCCTAGATCCTTTTTTTTTAATCATATCTCTCTATTTACAAATCTCTCTAGTTATGAACTTTTCTTGATATGAACAGTGATGTTTCTTTTTTTTTTTAATTAAAAGGGTATTCTGTCGGGTTATAAGCCAAATATTTGTCACTCGAGGTACAAAAGTTTCACTATACTATAATGAACAACGGTTAAGTTTGAGGAAGTAAATTATAATGAAATAGATATATGTATATTATCTTTATTTAAAACTAATGTGTTATTTTACATACTTGACGTTGTCATCTGCAGGCTCTTCTTCAGAGGGTTTTTCTTTTAAATGGAAACCGCATGTTGCCCAACTGGCGATTCCAGTCATTATTTGAAAATCTTCGCTTGTAATACCATTAGCCTATCATTAAAGTAAATGAATAAATTTTCAAATTATAATCAGTAAGATTTATAGATTAAAAGGTACTTACGACCAAGAATTCATTAGCAACATAATTATTCCAATCACATTTAAAATGACAGCAGGGTGCAAAAATGATTCCATCTATCTTACAAGGCGCTTCACTTTGGTCAGCTTCAATAATACATTTGATGGCCATATCTAGCATTAAAAAATATTGGGCTATTTGAATAAAGCCTAGTACCTTGCTTTTACTATATATAGACAAAGTACTAGATGTTAGAATTTATTCATACGGTTTAGAGGAATGATTTTTTAGTGGATACTTGCCTTTAAGATATTTAATATCTATCTACATATGTCTACCTGGCAATCTCTTCCTCAACTTTAGAGGTGGTAACAAGACAAATTTTGTTAATAAAAATGTATGACTGTAAATTGAAAATTTGTATTATTTTATAATTATGTACATGCATGTATCTTACAATTTTATATGTCGCACCTAATTCTATAGAGCTTATATATAGGAAAAAGTACTCAGTATCAAGTATTGTCCAAATATAAATGGAACATTAATTAAAATTTCTCCAACATCACAAGTTATTTAAATATTAATTACGCAAGAAGCTTTGTCTGTTGGCTTTGTGATATTTTTAGCCTTAAAAAAAATATATATATAAAAAAAACGCTTTTATTTAAAAATGCGTTTAAAAGAGGAAAATAATTTTTCTTTATATCTAAAGTTGAGGAAGAGATTGCCAGGTTTAAAATATGTAGATAGATATTAAATATCTTAAAGGCAAGTATCCACTAAAAAAATCATTCCTCTAAACGTTTGTAAATCTTTGCAATTGTATTTTGGCATTTTGTTTTTAGCAAACAAACATTCTCAAACAAGAATAAGTTTGCAAACATATGTCATTGATCCAAGTGAAAAAATATTCAATTCCAAAATGGCCATAAAATGACATAATTCTGACTTTTATTGTAAAAATAAATTAAGTGTAAAGATTTTTAATTTTTCCACTCAATTCTAATTCCTAATCTGTTTTGAGACCAGTTTTTTTATATTTTAAATGAGATTTATTATTTTTTTAAGCAAGCCTAAAAGTTCCCTCGAGCCAGGTCCCTTGGTCCAGAGGAAGAGGTCTCTCAGCTCAGATACCAGTCAGTGGTTCGCTTCCCGTCCTGAGCGACAAAAATTTATTTATATTATATTGGCTACCAATTAATATAAATAAATAAGAACGGGGTCTAAATGACCCGAAAAAGACTTAAAAAAACAAGCAAAAAAGTTTCCTCGAGAATCATATTGGATATTTTTTAATTTTCGAGATTTTCTTAGGAATATATGCGTTCATGCAACAAGACATTATAATGTGAAATTAGAGGTTACTTCATTCACTCTTACGCATCCTAGAACCGAGTCTGGTTGGGGTTTTTATATGATTATATATGTTAAAATCGCCGAACTCATAACTGTAGCCTTCGATTCTATTTTCTAATATATCCAAATAATGGGCAAAGGAATTGGAGGGAAAATTTGGTAGAAAATAATAATTACCAATCAAAATATTCATCTATAGTAGCACCAAAGATTTCAATGGGCTTTGCTATAAGTCCTCTGACATTATGATAAAAATAGATAATTGACCCATTAATGAGAAGTTTGCTGACCATCATGTTAACAAATCTTTCTTTTGCTGAAGTCTAGGACTGATTAGATTACCTCCTGACCATATCTTAGGGTTAACTAACTCCTCATTCTTGTCAACATTAATCTCTGAATAAACAATAACTAGAAGGATAATTTTTGCACAAACCATTTTTTCGAATTTAAGCATATCCTCTAATAGAATTAATAAAATAGAATTGATGACTCAAAATCAGGCGTGAGTCTGCTAACAATTATGCATTTACTTCACTGTCCAACTAGTGTGGGGTCCTTTTGTCAAATACTATTATTATATTTTGGGGATTTTTTTTGGGAGGACTTCAAATTCGGGTCTGGCTTTGAGGAAGTAGATTTGTTAATGTTATTTCTTCTTTCTGGCTAAAGTGATCCATTCACCATGGTCAGTAACTATAATCGGAGAGGAAGACAGGTGAAGGGAAATCATCGGACGTATATTATTAATATTAATAGGCATCTGCTTGTCTTTTTTTGATTTGCAGGAAGGAGAAGCAGAGGATATTATAGAAGTGTTTTTGAGTTACCTGTTAATTCAAACTCTCCCTCAAATGCCTTTCTGAGTGAATATTTTCTATATATTAATATATATCTATATCCACACCCCTTAATTGTTTGGATCTCATCCCGGAGAGAGTCAATAATATCTTTGTAATAATAAAAATGAAAGTACAAATTTTGTTTTAAAGTTACCTGTTGCAGATCCACATAAATGTTTCGAAAGGCCAATTCTTTTTGAGTAGTGGCTAATATTTGGAACGTTTTGCAATATAAAATCAGCAATATTAGCTCGGATCCTTATGGGTTCTAAATTAGAAGAATATTTTAATTTATTATCAAATTTATGACGACAATTAGCCTTGTCTATTAATATGCCACAACAGTTGATAAACAATTTTGATTTTAGAAGGCGTGACAGGTAAAAGCTTAATTTTCCTAAAACAAATTAAGCATTAGAAAAAATTTTATATTTAAAATCTAAATAAAGCAAGAAAATAAGATGCATAGCAGCAGAAGAAAGTGAATAATTATAATGAATCCATTATTTAAAGAAAAAACCAACAAAAATTTGAAATTAAACAATTTGATAATGACAGTCTTTCGAGAAATAAAAACATTTAGATTTATACTCTTTGTAACTATACCCCATTATGCAGTCATGTATGGGTGGGTAAGGGATTGAGTAATAAGCTTGATAATTATTCTTTGATTTTCTCATATTTTTCACATGAAGTGAGCTTCATTTTAATTTATAATTTAATGTATAAGGTAAATAAATAATTTTAAAACTAGGGTAAATTGTCCTATTACTGGCCCCCCTACATTTGTTAGCTGACCTGACATTTTTTTCTTATAATAAAGTCAGGGCCGTACTATCTATAGATCTTCTAAGTAGAAAATGTTTAGTTTTAATATTTCTTTGGGTAGCCAATAATTTTTAATTAGACTTTTAAAATTGGGCAGGTTAGGTGAGCGGTAGAAGGTTTGCGGGTAAATTTTCTTAACGCCATTTTATCCTTGTGTGTTTATTTATATTTAAAAAAAATTAAAATGCTCCATCAAACCAAAAAAAGACAAGAAAAAATTTATGAAATGAAAAATGTCCCCTCCAACTACATAAAACCCCTAAAAAGAATTGAGATTCGTATAGCGTGAGAGATAAATTACATACAAATAAAGTGCCCCTTAAATAAGACCCAGAAAATTCAAAAATTAATAAGCAGTGAAAGAAACTAAATATCAAATAGATAGAATAGAAATAAAAAATGATGGCTAACAATTGGTTTAAAAAGTATCAATTATTCAAAGTTAACATTTTTTATTGCTGCTTTTTCTTTACAAAACTATTATGTCAATATCTTTCAATGTGACTGTGCCGTTATGAGTTAAAAAAAAATTATTTCTCGTCCTGCAATTACCAGAGCAGTAAAGTAGAATATTTACTTAAAGGGTCAACAATTGAGTGGTTTTATTTATTATTCTAGTGATCTCCACAAAAATCGCTTTACAACTTTTTTGAGCTAATGAAATGGGAAAGAAAAAAAAAACCAAAAAATTTACCTATCATATATTAGAAAATGTTGACATATTTTCCAATTTAGCCGAATAAAAATAAAACTTCTTTTACCTCGTCCAGCTCCAAATTCAATAAAGCAATAATTATTGTCAATTAAATGCAATTGGGTTAAATGTCCTAATAAAGAAGAAATTTGAATTAAATGTTTTTTAGTCGATGGTCCCGAAGAACTTAAATCAAGATCATCTAAACAAATTTGTAGATTTTCCACGGGGATATAATAATTAATGTCTGAAACAATATATAAAATTTTAGTGAGAAACTCTCTCTTTTAAAATAATTATTTATTTACTCATGAAAATATTAGTGATTTTCTTTATGACAAATTGAATTTGATCAAATGGAGTGCTTTGCAAAGATAAAATTTTCTTCTCTTCTTTCTCAAAAGATTTATCCTTTATATAAGGAGGCAAAGTCTCTGAAGGCTTTGAATTACAGATTTCTAAATGTTTTTGTAATTTATAAACATAACATGAACTGAAAAAAAAAGAAAAAAATGTAATTACAATTAAAAACTAATAAATCAATTAGGCTCACTGTGTTGGATCGTAAGGGCATTTAATTCTTGTATCGTTTATACTGTTTGCCTAAAAAAATAAATTTAATACTTGTTAGTTTCAGTTTTAATGAATATAATAAAAAAATCTCTTCACCTCATCATTAGACTCAAACATTAAATGTTCGCCGCAAAATTTCCTTCCCACTTTTACTGTCAGTTTACAAAATCTTTTTTTTCGTGTAATAAAAAAACGACATGTTCTATCTGGCAGCATTTTTATTTATTAAAATAAGAAAATTAGAGATGGGTTAAATCATTTAAATTATCAATTTTATTAATTAACATAATATAATATACAATTTAAGCTTTAAAACATTTTTCTATTTAACTAAAAAAATAACTTTTAATCTGGCAACAAATTTTCTCACCCAATAAACTATATTTTCATCAGAGAACACTGTTGCCAACTATGATTTTGGTAAATCGAATTCTAGGATTATTACCATTGAGTAATCTGGCACAGATTACTAAAAATCTGTTATTATGAATGTCAGAAGTAACAAGGTGAAAATTAAATACTTTAAAAATCAACCAATATAGCCATACTAGAGCGCGGCATTTAAAAAAAAAAAGCTACAAGTGCTTCCATCTCTGAGGCGGATCAAATATATAATTTAAGAAGCTGGTTCCCCTATTAGAGTTGACCGGGACCAAACACACGAAAACCCTCTTTTCAAGACCAAATGTAACCAAATCCCTTTGAATTACATGAAAAGGGGCCTATATATTATATAAATATTTGTTCAGCCACTTTCAGTATATCAGAGAAATAATGAGAGGCAGTGAATGAATATGGGGTTGGCATTCTCCCACTTCTACAGACAAAAATATGGGAATTTAGGAAAGGAAAGTTGTGATGGGTCTGAAATGGCGTGGCGTTCTCCATTTTAGAATGGGGTTGAGATTTCTAAGATTCTGAAAAAGGTCCGACTATAATATAGTGCACTAAACCTTGAATGAAAGGGTTAGAGCCAGCTTAGATTTTGGTTCCCTTATTGGGATGCAAAATTGAGTGAAAAATTTTTAATTAAAAACTATTCTCAGAGCTGTGATTTCATTAAGAGACATCTTTGTGCCATCTGAAATGGGTCAATTGAGTGAATGTCGTTTTTTTTTATTTTTCTTTTTTTTTTTATTCACTTTTTAGGTTCATTATAATTCCATCAGCAAAAGATTTCACAGAGTAGAAAATAAACTCACCCCTCAGAATTTTTTAAATTTAGTTTTCTTTACTATTCATAGATGTCGTTAAACTTCCTAACCTTATGTGCGTTTGTGTCTTATCTAGTTAGCCTTGAGTTTGTTCTGTGCTGGTTAGTAATACAATTTGTAAAACTACCATTTGCTTAGTAAGAACAACAAACTATTACATTTGAAATTCGTCTCTTCCTCTTCTCTCTCACTATGTTACGCAGCCTTAACTTTTATTTTTATTTTATTTCTGTCAAAAAAATTCAATATCCAGCCTTTTAATGATAACATTATGTTAAATAATTTATTGTTTTTTATAAATTTTAAAAATTACTTAAAATGGAGTCAGAGATCCAATTAAATGAAACAGAGAAACTATATTTTGGAGAATTATTTATTTATTGTGATATTGAAAAGACTGGAAAAATTCCTCTTTATAAAGCATCGGAATTATTCCATTCATCTAATTTGCCAAATGAAATTATTAAACAGGTATTCCCTTTTGATTTGTCATCCAATTTAAAATAGATTTTTGTTGAGTTTCATTTTTTTCAATCAATTTCAGATCAATGACATTTGCGGAGCGACTCGCTCCACTTTTTTCGACAGACAACGATTTTATTTGGCTCTGAAATTAATTGCGGCCTCTCAGGCTGGATTCACTTTAAGGGCCGATCTCTTTGCGAATCCTCTCGAAATTCCACTCCCCAATTTCTCTTGGTCAAACAATTTAGGTAAGCAACTGCTTCTGTTTACTTATTCTCCTTCTTATTTGTACATTGGTATGGAAATTATTAATTTCTGTAGACTTTCCTTTTTTGTAATTATCAAGGTTTAGGCCCATTTCAAGCATTTTCAGGTTAATATAAAATGTTTAAACCTGAAGATAACAAGAAAACAAAACTTTAAGATTTTATAAAATATGTAATAATTAAAAAATTCATTTTTTGTTAATACTTACATTAGTTAAAACATACTGTTTTTTAATTTTTATGAATTTTCCTATCATAAAATATAATTTAATAACATATGAATTCATGATTTAAATAATCATCTCATCAAATAAATGAATCAATTAAACGCAGTGACGGAACTACAACGCAAGTGGGGGGTCTGAAGTTGGAAAAGGCCCAAAATTTTGGATTCATAATTTTTTAATTTTATTAAAATTGTCCCAAATTTAAATTTGAATAAAAACTCAATTTCTGTTCATTTCTTGCCCCTCATCACTTACAAAGTAAAATAGTTAAAGTACATATACATAGGCTTATAAAAGATATAATTAGGGATTTTACAAATTTAAAATCGCGAAAAAAAATTTAAGATTTAAAAAATTACTAAAATTAATACTTTTTATTGACCCATGCAATGTTAGTAATTTTTCTAATACCACTAATTAGAAATAAATATTAATAAATACTTGAAAATTTATTTGCTACCTGAGCAATATTCATGAGTTAAAAATATAGTTAATATTAACTATTCTATTTAGGAGATATTTTATATAACTGATTTTTTGTGTGATTATTTTCTATTAAGGAATTACTTAATTACTTAATCATGAGTTAAAAATATAGTTAATATTAACTGTTGTGTTTAGGATATTTTATATAACTGAGTTTTTTGTGTGATTATTTTCTATTAAGGAATTACTATTATATTGTAATAAAAATATAACTAAATATGTTTTTTTTCTTCGGGGCCCAAAATTATATTTTACGGATCAAAAATTTGTTGTTCCGCCCCTGAGTACATGTTAAAAGTGATTTTTTTAAAATTATTATTATTATTATTATTATTATTATTATTATTATTATTATTATTATTATTATTATTATTATATTGGCGCTAAAGGAGCCCGTGAGATCATCACCTTCACTCTTCTTCATTCATCCCTCTTGAGATAGTACCATCTGTACCTCTGTATCATCTGCTCAAGATCTTACTTGACATTAAATGCCTCACTCGTCCTGGATTTTTCTCTCGACTTTTGTTTCACAATTAATGCCTTATATGGCGTTTGTTCTCCCAATCGTACTATATGTCCGGCCCATTTTATTCTTCGCGTTCTAATGATATCTGTCCCATGTACAAATCATGCAGCTCGCTCTTATGTAATTTACGCCATTCTTTAAATTCTTCATATAGTTTGGGCCCATATATTTTCTTTTATATTCTCAAAAACCCTAAATCTATTTTTGTCTCCTATTGTTAGCGACCAACCATACAAGAGCACTGCAGAATGGTGGTTGTAAGAATGCGAAATTATAATCTTCAATATAATGTATAATTAATGTTTAATTAATAACTGTAAAACCATTCCAACTCTCGGAACTTGGGATGGCTAGGCTTTAAGACTGAAAACAAAAGAAATCAAACTCGCGTTTGAAATAAAAAATAACTTAATACACTCTTTATGTAATTGAGGATTTGAAGAAAGGCCTTAACAATCAGGTTGCAATGAGACGGTTTTAATTTCTTCGGCCCAATTTAATAAAATTATTCTTTCCGACGTTTCGATGCCTCCCATCATCAGGACAAGAAATTTAAATTTAAATGATACCTCCTGGGATTTATTATAATGGTGTGAGCAGGGCAAGCACCGAATTTCTATCCAAAAAGTCAGTTTTCAAGTGCTCAAGTGACGTTGGAGGGAATAATTTTAATAAATTGGGGCCGAAGGAATAACAGCCTTCATATTTCACCACTAGATTATTGTCGAGATAAATATAGAAAAATAAATGTGGCTATTTGCATAAAAGTCCAATCACACATTAGCTGTGATGAAAATAAAGGAAATAAATAAAAATTGAAATAAAAGGATATTAAAGAAATATAATAAAATGAAGAAAAGAATAAGAATTTCGTATATGAAAATGTGTAGTGGAAAAAAAAATCGAAAATGAATCAAGTGGAACGCTTGTGTCAGATAGGAGAATCAATCCAGGAAAGCCAAAGTCTTCAAAATGTGATAATTGTGAAACAGATGACCAATCGGAAATTCGAATAATATACAAAACACAAGGTAAATAGACTGATATCGGATAAGTGGACAAGGAAAAACCAGCAAAGTGTAGAAAAGAATGAAATGTATTATAAAGTGTTTCTACACTCATGGCAGTCTGATAGCGGTGTTTCGGTCGCTATTACTTTTCCACCATTTGATCGCTCGGAGAGTGATGAAGGGGAGGCACCCCTAGCACGACCATCCGACCATCTTGGGCAAAATTTACTTGTTGACAGTGGCAGGTCAACAAGTGGTTTTAGAGACCCTTATCTTATGGGTATTTGATAAGACTCTTGAAGACAGCACATTTGGACATCGCATAATAACCGCTGTTCCTTGCCTGAATTCTGTTTAGTTTTATCTTGATATTATTATCTTACAAGTCATCCTAAATATCTAAATGAGCTTGAGGTGTTCCCGCTTTTCCCTCCCCCTTCTGGCCTGAATGAATTTATTCTAGTTTTCCAAAGAATTTTGTAAAGTCACATTTTCTTCGCGTTTTTTCTCGCCTCTATAAATTTCTCATTCACAGTCCCCGCCAAAGCATGATTTATTGGATTTCCTCTTCCTCTTCCTAATTTGTAATGTTCCTTTCGCAACGTCCTCATCCCATTCCCTATCTCCTAGTGACAAGAAGACTTTCTTTTCTTTTCGTCAAAATTTGTTTTTTCTTTCTTCGTTGTTTCTTCACTTAATTTTAATTTAATTTTTTTAGATGTTAGTGACACTCAAGAATCTTCGCCAAGAGATCTCATCCAATTATCAAGCACATCACCTGTTCAGGTTTGTCAAATAAATAAATATTTTACTATTAAGCAAAATAATAAATAAATTATCACAGATTTAAATATTTGACTGATATAAACAGTTTAATATAGATCATTGATTCTCAATCAAAGTATAGCAAAATTTTTATATATATATAATTTTATCATCACACTTTTAGTAGCATAGCCAGAAATTAAGGGGATTCAGACTTGCAGAACAGAAACAGATACTCTCCCCTCCCCTACTCCCTCCTCCATAGATAGATATAAAATACGCTTAATTCGCTTAATAATATTGTAAATACCGGACAATCAATCGATCCCTTTCTCGAAGTTGTTCAAAAGATTACATGGCTCATTTAATGGAGGAACCATTTCGTGACTCTCCTAAAGTGAATGAATTTTGTCCTACCCTTCGTTAAAAGTCTAGGGTTCATATATCTTTGAGGAGCAAATTGTTACCGATTGAGTGTATCTAGACATGCCATAATAATGGATAATGTCAAAATTAAAAGAAGTTAGCAAAAACTTTTCAATTGACTCCGCCTTGTTTTCATGGGAATCTTTTTTGGTCGTGGATTAGACGTGCTTCTCGAAATGACTGTCCTCTTCAGTGGCTTCCACTTTCACCTGACCTTAACCAATATGATGAGAATACATCATCTTGCTCGTCCTTACTTTACTAAGAAATTTAGAGTGGAGCGAAACAAAGGCTTACAGAATTGTTTTAAAATTCTAACCTAGAAAAATATTAAAAGATATTACAAAGAAATTGGGAAGCAACTAGAAATTTTTGAACGCTACTTGAAATAATAATTTGATAAATTTAACATCGAAATAACCATGGGAAAATTTAAGGTTCATGGAGTTCGCAACTGAAGGGGGGGGGGGAGTACAAGAACTCTAAAAATGGAGACCCATGAACAACAAATCAGAAGAGGTCAGGAAAAATATGTTTAAACAAAAAAAATTCTACAAAAATTTGTTAAAACTTCGAGTTCCTAAAAGGATAAGCGAGATGACCCTCCTTTAATCCCCGCTGATTTAGTCAAGTTAATAAAAAATTCCTACAATTAAGAATTTGCGTCTAGAAATAGTATAATTTGAAACAATAAAAATTTTTGAAAGTATCAGGCCGATACTTGGAATACGAGGGTTGTTTTATTTATTAATTGATGAAAATTAAAGATGTTACAATCAAAATCAAGTTTGAAATGTCCTCTTTCCGAGAAGTAATTAATTTTTCGATATAGTCCTCACCGGTGTCGATGCAATTTCGTCATCGATGCACTTGTGTTTGCATGGCGTCAGAGAAGAATGAGGCTGACTGTTGACGACCAGTAACATACTGCATTGAGGAGTTGATTCGTTGTAAGCAGAGGGTAATTACAGGCATTCTTGGCGCTTGGAACGAAGAGGTCGTCAATGCAATGCGTTACTGGTCGTCCTCATTCTTCTCTGACGACATGCAAACACTAGTGCATCGATGGCAAAAATTCATCGACACCGATAGGAACTATATCGAAAAATTAATTTCTCCTCGGAAAGAGGACAATTCAAACTTTATTTTAATTGTAACATCTTTCATTTTCATCAATTAATAAATAAGTTACAGACCAGGAAGCAAGATATATTGATCACCCCTCGTATTTAACCTAATTTTCCTTCTTAAATTATTTATATCACATGGAGGCCAAATTTCTAATTTTATTAAAATCGAAATGAAAAATAAAAAATTAATACTGAAAAGATATTATCACTCTCCTAAGTTAGAACCATAAAAATTATTTCCTGTCCCTAAAAATGATCAATTATTAAATGCAAAAAATCTGCGGTCCCTATGTCTTTGTGGAAGGATCTCCATCAATAAAGGATTGAAGATTACAGAGTCATATAATACCTATGAAAGAAACTTGGAACCCATTCTACTGATATAAGCCTTTTTGTTTGTTTGTCTTATTTACTGCTCTTTCAAAGTTCTAATCCATAAAATCACTTATATATTATCCTGAATAAAGAACACCGTCCTATGGAAGTAGGCTACATGTCGTGCCCAATCTCTCCTCAAACTAGAACTTTATCCCTAAAAAAGAGATTAGGTTGGATAAAGGGGATCCAGTGGAATTAGATACATATGAGATTATTTAGCTAGCTTAGAAATGAACACAAGAAGAATTAAAGACACAAAATAAAGTAACGTGGTGTCTATAGGTGGTGGCTACAGTCAGAGGTCAATTGGGTTTGAGGTCTGTGTCTCCGTGCACGAAAAAAAAAAGGATATAAACGGGATTCCCGGTAGGGGGACCTACACGGTCCAATAAAATGAATGCATAAAGAATAGAATTTAATAAGATATCCATGCATTCTTCCAAATGTTGGGTTTTAAGGGGCTTGTTTATAAAAATTATATTTTTTTGACAGAAGATTGGGTGATAAAATGACAAAATTTTCACAAGGACAAGCAAATCTGCAATAATTATTAATTTTGTATTGAACACTTATATAATTTCATTTTTTTTTAGGTTCCTCTTAACAATCATACTACATCCACTGTAGAAATTAAAGTAGATGAAGCCAATGATTTAGTAAATATTAATGGTGAGGAACCACCAATGGCACAAAATACCTCTAGAAAACCAACATCTCCAGAAGCCTCGAGCACAGCCAGCGACTCCCCAACACCAACAAATAGTGTTCAGGAACGAAATTGGAATGCTAATTCCAACTGGCATGGACTTGGTAATTTTTATATGAAATTACTCCTTTTTTCTTGGGGTCTCTTAAATTTAAATACATTTTATCACTCGCTATGCGAGTGTCTATCATTCACAATTATAATATATTTTTCAATTATTTTAAATAGTAGGGTCCGAGAAGTCGAAATATCAGCCTTTTTGTCAATAGTCTTTTTGGAAAAGTCTTTAATGAAAAAGAACAAGGGCAAACATCTAAGAGTGAGACTGACAGGAAGACATACTGAAAAGTCAAAAAGCAACGAAAATGGAGCTAACGAGAGGGAAGATTGTTTTATGATAAACTCTGCAGTAGCTTGGTACTCCTGAGGGTGAACAATCATCTACCAACTAGCCAGAGTACACCACCGTCGTACCAAATCCATCACTGCTGTAAGGCAATTTCGAGAAGAATATGGCCTCATCATCAATAATGATATGGTGATGTCAACGTTGGAAATAACATTTTGAAAGAATCATCTGTGATGAATTGTTCACCCACCTATTCCGCCAGTATCATTGTTTCAGAATCCTGTTAAACAAATCAGTGAATCTGAAGTTTGAAAATAAGATCAACAATTGCCCTAGCCTACACGATTTAGAAAGTGAATGGTGCACCTTTTGGGTTATATATAAATTTTACATATTTTCACCAAAAAATAAATAAATCCTTTGACATCCGAGCGTAATATAATAATAATATAATGCACTTTCCTTCAATCCAACCAAACATTAAATTAATAAATCTTACATTATGTAGACATAATACTTATTTAAATTGTACTTTAATAAAGCACGAAGATGAGATATTGGTGAAATTTAGAGATTAGATTTACTTATAAAAAATTAGAATTACGATTATTTACCTTTCAAGTGCTGATATACCATTAAGTACATATCATTCCTTTTTGCTTGCTGGTAACTAGGCAATCCAAATGACCAGCTCACTAAAAGATTTTTTTTGAGTTCTTCTAGACCGGGCCGTGCATACTCAGATATTAATTTCTAGGCCGTTTAAACATATGCGCCTGCATGGTTCTAAAGGAGCACGGAGCATTTAATCGAAAGATTGATTTGAGCTGGTAATTTGGGTGGCCTACCTTCCAACAAGCAAAAACAACGAATTTATACTCCCCATTATATATATAAGGAGTGAGAAACTCTGATATATATTTAAATTTTTTTCCTAAATGATCTCGATAACTGCAACAAATCGCAAATTACGTACGGGTGGTGATTGATATAAGACTAGCAGTGAAATTATATCAAAAGAAAAATCTGTCACAATTAAACCTATAACATGTGAAAGATTTTTCTTTTGATGCGATTTCACTACTTATATTAAAACCCGTACCAGCAGTTTGAGGATTGTTAAAGTAATCGATGTCATATAGAAAAAAAAATTTGAATATATATCAGCGTTTCTCAACCCTTCTAGGGGGGGGGGGGCAAACACATGAAAAAAACGCAAAAAAATCAATTATTGGAACCAACATAAAAAAAGCTTGAGGATTCAACTATAAAAATATGTAAGGTGAATATACAATAACAGGATCCATCACTACATGTATGTTTTCACATTAGAGAGAATTATGATGCTAAATGAATATTTAATATTTTATAATTATTTAAGGTCAAAATTTTTTTGACCTTCCTTTAATAAAGTGCGGAGGGGGAGGGGGCACTATACATAAAAAATATAGATTAAAAAAATAAGCAAAGAAGTTGCAACACTTTTCCTCACTTTTTAGCTATTGTTAACTATAAATATATCCTCTGGTAAAATTATTTTGCCGCTCTGAAACCTTATCGAGTGTGAAAACTATGTTATGTTGATTTTTAGATTATGTTTAGGTAAATAAATATCTCTTCATTAATTAAAATTTAAAAAAAAATTTTAATGAAAAAAAATTGAAAATATAGGTTCTCTATGAAGACTTAAGTTTATTATCTTATACCCCCCTTTTTTTTTAGAATATATCTTCTTCCACTCAACGGATTGTTATGAAAATTGGTCCATGCTAAAGTCTTAATTATTATCATCGAGTTTCAAAAGTTTTGACCTAGCCGAAGCTGAGAAGAACGTGGTGCGCGATAAATATTGGACCTTTTTTATCGGCCCCTGATGATCGATTCGCTTCAAATTTTAATACTTTCATAGGCTCTCCTATACTATAAACTTGTTAAGTTTCATCCTTTTCCGATAAGTGGTTCCAAAGATATAAATCAAAATATAAGCACAAACACATATATCGTACACATAGGCACATTAAAATGTTTTTTTGATTTTTGGAGTCCTTTTGGCTTGAAACTTAAAGATATTTTAAAATTTTGGGGGTTTAAATTTTTGATGATCATAATACTTTCCCCTTACTGTTATATTATATATAATAAAAATCTGGTGTGATTAACGCACATCACACAACTTCTCTTAACTAAGGTAAGGAAAGGAGAGTGATGTGCTGTCACACCAGATTTTTGTGTCGGGCTACCTAAGTAGCCCTTTAATGCCAATTTAATCGATTTTGATAGAATAGTTTAAGTTAAAATCACAAAAATCTTGGAAAAAGTATAAGAGTAAAGTGGGCCGCAAACAATTTTGGGAGGGATAAGGGTTTATACATTTCAAAGAACATATAATAAATAATCGTTATATGAATTTTAATCAAAATTGTTGAAACGAATTTTGAGAAAAATAAAAAAAGTACATCAATAAAGTAGCTGTTGGTCGATTTTATTCAAAAACTTCTAGGTGCAAGTGACGAGGGTAACTAGCCTAAATATACAATTTCAGCCTCGTACGTTTTTTTTTTTTCATATTCACACATAGACAGATTATTTTGCAAGACCCATTTTTTTTGACTTATGGACCTCAATTTCCGTAATATCGACATCGATTTTATTAATAATTCAGATCCCAATACTTTCTCGCTATATATTACATATATGGGTAAGAGAAAGTAAAAATGATTCACTCGAGTTGAACCCACGTTTTCCCATGGTTTACGTGAGTAGAAATGGAATTTGATTAAATTAACTTCGTTAACTTGTCAATCGCTTAGAATAGGTTTTCCGCCACCCAAATGATGATTTTTTATGAAAATTGTCCCAATATCATAGAGTCATCCCTTAGGTGTCAGAAAGCGCTACTCAATAGCCTTTAAGCATTTAAAAATCTTAAACTCATAAAAGTCCTTAGTTATATGTTAAAACACCCATGGACGAAAACTACGGAAGAACTGGGTTCGGACCCCCTCCTGAGTGCCTCGTTTTTCTAATTTCCGAGTCAAAGATAAAAAATCTTAAAATGGCAAATTTTAATTTAATTAATCTTAGTATTCATTTTTTTAAAATTTTTGAATTTGAATTTTGATTTTTAGTAAGTGAAGAACAATGTCAATTACTTGGTACTGAGGAAGAGTCATCGGACAGACATAGTAGTGAAGAAGATTTTGACGATTCCCAAGTTTGGACAATCACTGATGAACAGCGGGTTTATTATACAGCTCAATTTCGATCTCTACCAACAGATAATAAAGGAAATATTGCTGGTCCTGTTGCTAGATTATTTTTTGAAAAATCAAGGCTACCCGTTCAAGAATTGAGAAAAATTTGGTATTTTATTTATTATTATATTTTATGATACCTGTAATGATGATACATTCTAAGTAATTTTTTTAGGCAACTTGCTGATATCACTAAAGATGGAGCTTTATCTCTTGAGGAATTTAGTACAGCAATGCACCTAGTAGTATTAAGGCGAAATAATATAAATTTACCGGATAGCTTACCTCCATCTTTAATTCCTGTAAATAAACAGAATACTTTTAATGGTGCGGAATCTTCTGCGAATACTATTATGGGTGAACCACAAACTGAAGAAAACGTTCCTAATATATCTCCGCAATCGGGAGAACCATCTTCTCCACAAAGAAGTAAAGAGGTATGCCACTTGTCTATACAATTAATTATAAAAATCAAAAATGGAAACTAAGAAAATATTATATTTTTCATTTATGAAAATATCATTAAAGATATACAATTATTACCAATTAGTTTGATAAGACTTCGATTTTCTGATTTCTACCAAAAGTTGATAGAATTGTGAGAATTAGTTCTTTGGTGCCTAACAAATCTTGCTTGTTCAGGTGAAATTTGCTATTGGTAGATGAGGGTTTAACCGGGAATACAGAGCATATCTTGCTAGTATTTAGTTAAGTAGCGTTTAAAGATTTAAAATAAAAAATCAATCAAATAATTTTTCTCTCCTTATTATTCTAGGTCTTCTTTAATATTCTATTGTATTTAGTTGGAAATATATTCTAGCTTCCTTTTTCTTAATTCTTAAAGCAAATAAAAATTATTTATCATGGTTTTCTTTTATTTTCTTTAATTTTTTACATTCTAATTTTCATTTTATTTGTTACAGTGGACCAAATTTGTGGATTCTCCAACAAGTTCAGTCTCTTCACCTGGTCCAAAGCCTGTTAATTTCGATTTTCATAAATCTGCTGTTGAACAAGTGAGTTGATTTTATATATCAAGATAAGTATAAGAAATCCTTTTGATTTAATAAATTAACAGAATCTTTAATGGATTCTTTTTATTATCAATTGCTTATCTTTATTAAATAAACATTATTTCTTTATTAATTTATTAGTATATAAAATAATACAATGTTTCGACCACTCACTTTGAGAGCTTCTGGTAATATGATATAAATCAATGGAAAGTATCCTGTCGTTTTCTGGAATACTTAAGGGCATTTTCCTTTTTTAATTATTTATGTCAGGGGAAAACTAAATCAACATGGGAGTCTATTTGAAAAATGTTGGCACAAGACACTCACTTAATATATAATATATATATATATCCATTGTTGTGCATCATACAAGATTCTCTATATCAACTTTAGGGCGTAACTCTTTAAGTGACTGATGATGGATGATTAAATTTTGACCGAAACTTTACTCTTCTTTGTTACGTTTTTGAGTTTATTGTTATTTTCTCTTAAACTACTCTAACGATATTGATTAAATTGGCTGTACATTGTTCTATTAACAGTTTAATTATAGAAAGGTTACCTAGGGGGCCCTTCGCAAAAACTCTGGTCATACAGCTTACCTTACCTTAGGTAAGAGAAAGTTGTGTGATGTGCGTTCACTCACACCATATTTCTTTTGTTATTTTGATTTAATATATTTTTAATAAAATGTGAGCTAAGACTAAATTTTGCAACTTACTATAATTCTAATTAAAAAAAAAAAAAAACGAAAAAAATAATATTAAGTATAATATTATAATAAAAGAATCAAACGTATTTGAAACTTTAGATTAGACTCACTTCTTTCATCATAATTAAAATACATTAAGAACTCACTTGTCTTGTTTATTCTTTGAGAAATGTTTTAAAAATATAAATAGTTCATTTGTTAAGAAAAATTGTTTAAATAATAAACAAGACGAGTGACCTCTTACTGTATTTTAATTGTGGGGAAAGAGGTGAGATCTGAATAAGGAATGCAGTCAAATAAAACTATCACCTCGGATTATAATAAAATTTCTGAAAATAAAAGTCGCATATATTAAGTTGGTATTAAATATTTAAATAGTGATTCTATAAAAAATCAAGATCATTTTTCTCTCTTTTTAAGTTCCCTATCTCTGAGGCATTTTATTATGAAAATAACGTATTTCCCGTAAAAATGTTTATGCTAATTAATATTTTAAGCCTTAATGAATAAATCTAACTAGAAATTAATATATACTTACCAAAATGTAGTCGATATTGGAGAAAATCTGGAAGTGACCGACACCTACCAGATGTACTTGGGATGGCTTCTCTTCCAATATTAAAGGGACGCTTTGTCTAGAGCATGAGCCAAAGACAAAGGCTGGGCAAGTCCCTACCTGCAAAACAAGGAAGAGATTTAGAAAAAAATCTTTAAATTACATACATATACACACACTATTAAAAGATTATTTAGAATATAATTTTTCGAATATATGGTACCCTAGGGACGTAAGAAGCCCATTTCTTATTTGAAACTTTAGAATAATGGCAAGCCCCTTTCTCATACGCTCGGTTTCCATTCAAAAAGATTGCTCTAATAATTGATTTAAATCAATTATTAATGAGTTTTCGTCTAAATAATATATAAATGAATTATTCCATGTCTATAAGACATCAAATGAAGAAAGATATATTCTAAATCAAAATTCAAAGATATACAAAATTCAATGAAAGCTTTAACTTTGGTTTCATAATTGAATAAAGTATTTTATTTTAACTTTTTTTTCTCTGGTTTAATTATAAATATATATCATGAAGAAAGGTTGAGGAGTGTTTGAAAAGTGGGATTTATATCACATTTCAACTAGCCTTACAAGATTAAATATAAATTAATTTATCGACATTTGCCAATATATCGAGTCACTCGTTTTCAAAACATTGAAAATTTTAATATTTTCTTCCTGTCCGAAAAAAGAATCAAGTAAATTATAGAATTTTATTCTATATATTCGATATTAGATGCATGGATATCCATCACGATATAGGGAAAACTTTCGATGTCATGAAAAAGGGTGATGGTTAGTCACCGAAACGTCGACAAAGGAGAAAGATGAAATTTTTGGTTCTTTAGACTTTTTAATCAATTATAATCTTAATATCGCATATATTAAGTTTGTATTAAATATTTAAATAGTGATTCTATAAAAAATCAAGATCATTTTTCTCTCTTTTTAACTTCCCTATCTCTGAGGCATTTTATTATGAAAATAACGTATTTCCGGTAAATATTTTTATACTAATCAATATTTTAAGCCTTAATGAATAAATGTAACTAGAAATTAATATATACTAACCAAAGTGTAGAATTGTAGAAAATCTGGAAGTGAGCCACGCGGACCTGATGTATTTGGGATGGCTTCTCTGCCAAGACTAAAGGGACGCTTTGTCTAATACCTGAGCCAAAGGCAAGGGGCGGGCAGGTCCCGACCTGCAAAACAAGAGAGAAAACAAGAAAAAGATTTAGAAAAAATCTTTAATTATACATATACACATACACACGCACAATTAATAGATAATTTAGAATATAATTTTTTACATATTTGCCATCCTGAGTATGTAAGAAGCTCTATCCTTTTGATACACTGATTGGATGAATTTCATTAATCTACTTTTTTTTTATAATGTCGAAACTGAAAGCTATTTTTGAGATTATTTTTCTTCTTTCATTAATTTAAAAGTTCGATCATAAATTAATAATTTAGTGTTAATGAGATTATATTTATACCAATAGATGATATACAAATTAAAAGTTCTTTTCATCTTAGGATTATAAGCTTTAGGCTTATCGCCTCTTCTTTTATTCTATTTACCTACGTATTTAGGGATACTTCGGTTTCATTACTATCAGGCCCTCGCCGTATATGAGTTCAAAGTCGTGTGCGTCAGGTCCGTGCCGAATCTCCGGAGATGCCGAAAGTAAATAAAATAAAATAAAACAAAAAAATCCTTTTATTTAAAAATACTTTAAAAAGAGGAAAATTATTTATTAATAAAATTGTTGAATATATTTGGTTAATTAAAATAAAGGCATGGATGGGGTCGCTCATTGAAAATTCACTTTTAATCAATCATTTTTGAGCGCTCCACCCTTTTATTTGAATCAGCCAAAAATATTCAAAAATTTAAAAAAATAATTTTTTTTTTTTAGTACATTTTTAAATACAATTGTAATTTCAAACTTTTTTTCATGGCTAAAAATGTCACATAGCTTCTTGTATTATTTTAAATAAAATGTTAGGTAAGACAAAATTTTCCGACATTTTCCAAGTCAAGTTCCATTTATTAAAATTATTTTTAATAGTGGATAATGCTTAACATAACCTTTACCCACATGTTAGTGTATTAGAATGGGTGGAGGTGGCGCGACATATATAAAATTGCTAAGGGGCGCCAAAGTGTTAGGCGCGGGCCTGTGTAAAAGTTTACACTTATATCGGTTTTTTTTTTTTGCAAATGAAAGAATGAGTTAAAAAGAACGCTTCCATTTCATTTAAAAGTAACAAAAGAACATTTAATTTTTTTTTTTAGAATCCTAAAATTTTGCATCCGGTTCCATTAAGAGTAACGCCTGAATCTCAAATTCTAACTCCACTTGAAGATGAATCATCCAAGTCACCTCGTAAAGGTTCAGATTCTCAGCCTTTTTCTTATGACCAATTTTGTCCTAATGTAGATAATATTAGTCCTAAAAAATTGTCATCAAATCTGAACTCAATTACGGCAGAAACAACTACTACCTCTGAGATTCGGCCGATTCAAAGACCACAACCGAAAAAACCTGCAGGTAAATAATTAATTTTAGTATTTGTTCATTAGATTCATCAAAAAATGTTGGACAAATTTCAAAAAAATCAGATCTACGGTAACTCTCCGAGAGTTTTTATATGTCCTGTACTTCACCCGTGTTCATCGATAAGCAGAAGCGATGCACCTGTGCCCCACTCACTCAGTACATTGACGACCGCTAAGGAGACAGCATAGTGCGTATTGTGGTTAGCGGAGTACAATAGTTCAATAGACTTCCCGACGTGTTTATCGCAATGACCTCCATTCTATGAAAAGCCTAAAACGCCTACACATACGATTCAAAAGTTTTTCCACAAGCGTATACTTATAAAATTTATGCTTGATGTATATAGAGCGATCAATAGTGCTCATAATGAATCATTATAAAGTATGGTAAAAACTTTTTGACTTACAGAACATTTAAAAATAAAACAAGAGAGAGATTTTGGGTCACAAGCACCAGTCTTGTTGGTCCTTTGGTTCTTGTGTTGTTATAACAGTTTGTTTATCTTACAAGTTTCTTAAATATGATTTTTTGAAATTTGTCCTACTTTTTTCGATGATCCTATATATTTTATTAAATTGAAATTTTATTAATATATATATATTTGTTTATTTAAAGCTCCAGGGCCCGGTGCAATTCCTCCTCCACCTCAACTTTCAACTTATCTTTCAGTTGAAGAAGTAACAGCCTCTTCAGGAGCGGTGTTAGTAAAATTTTAATTTTTTCAACATTTTATTTCGTTTGATAATTAATTAAATATTTTCATAAAAATTATTTTTAAAACATTATAAATTATTCGGTAAATTTTATAAAATCATGAACCGAATAATTTTAATTTCACACTTTTATTATTTCTCTGGTCTTTATCTTTATTCTATCTTTTTAATCATGACTATTATTACTTAGTATTATTTAAAATTATTTGAATAAATAAATGAAGATGTATAAATATTGAATAATAGGGGTTTGTTTTGAAAAATGTAGTGGTTTTCAAAACGCCCCAAGTGACTATAAGTCAATGTATCGTTTAGAGAGTACGAGAAGATTGTTTTGACTGGGCATCCTTGCTAGAGAAATTCTCTCTTATATATTGGCGATCCCGAGATGTATTCGCTGGGTCAAAACAATCATCTTGTACTTTCTAAAATGTATAAACTTACATATTGACAGAAATTAATTCTCTTTGAATTAATTAAATTTATTATTTGTTGAGCCATTTGATCATAATTTTATAAATATATTATCATTATTCGTTTGTTATTCAATTACAACCTCAACATACTTTTATTTTTCTAATTTAAGTTCTAAAGTTCTAGGTATGTTTTTTTTTTTTATCAATTTATTTTATTGTTTTTGAATATAATAATGTGAATTTGAATATTTTCTAAAAAAGAATAGAGGTTTTCAATTTAGTGAATGTTCAGGCTTTTTTCACTACAAAAAATATAATTTTTTGCAAATATATTTATTATTTAAAAAGGTTTACAAACCAATTTTGGTTTCGATAGCGTTACTGCCTATGTTGCTCAGTGTGGTTTGACTATATAATTTATCTTTTAGAAATGGTCATTTCTAAAAGATAAATTATATATAAATTTTTTTTTTAATAAAAATCATTAGAGCTTATTTTGAGAAAATAGAAAAAAAAACCTAAGAGAACATCATTAAAGTACTAGTGCTTTTTGGCCGATTTTATAGAAAAGCTTGCAATGAGGGTACCTACCTAGATATCAAATTTAAGTTTGAGCTTCGAACGTTTTTTCGTTTTTTAGTTATTTTGTTAATATAAAGACAGAACATTTTGCGAGACCCATTATTTTAGATTCAAGGAACTCCAAAACATGTATTTCTTTTGAAATCTCGACATCCAATTTTTTTGTAAACGTAAAACTATATATTAGCTTAGGGAAAAAGAAATCCATTATTTTTTCGTTTATTTCAAGGCTTTATTTAACATAGTTAGGATTGTTCGATTTGGATCAAATATGCACCGTTTTGTTCTACAATTTTAAAGGTAATTTCATATTTCATGCCTCTTTCATAGAAGCCCTGATCTTTATTGGCAAAAAGCTCGACTAAGCGATTTTCACAATCTTCTTTTGAGGACAATTTCTTATCACCAAGGAAGTTTTGCAATGACAAAAAAAAGATGTTAATCGCTTGGTGCCAGGTCTGGACTATAAGGTGGATGCATAAAAACTTCCCAACCAAACTCCCGGAGTTTCTGGCGAGTCACTATAGACGTATGTGGCCTGGCGTGGTCCTGATGGAACACAACTCCTCTCCTATTGGCTAATTCTGGCCGCTTCTGGTTGATCGCTAGCTTCAAACGGTCCAATTGTTGACAGTAGAGGTCCGAATTTAGTGTTTGATCATATGGAAGCAGCTCATAGTGGATGATTCCTTTCCAGTCCCACCAAACACACAGCAAAACCTTCCTGGCCGTTAATCCTGGTTTGGCCACCGTTGGAGCCGTTTCGCCACGCTTTGACCACGATCGTTTTCGCACAATATTGTCGTATGTAACCCATTTCTCATTCCCAGTCACCATCCGTTTCAGATGGAAATTCGGTCCATCATGTTTTTTTGCGTCAATTCGTGTGGCACCCAAACAACGAGCTTCTTTTTGAATTCAGCTTTATGCAAATGATTTAAAACTGTTTTGTGGTCGATCTTCAGCTCCTGGGTGATACTACGACTGCTAACATACCGGTTTACTTCGATCATTTCCATGATTTTATCGACATTTTCGACGACGGGCCTACCTGTGCATCTTTAATATCAAAATTGCCGAAACGGAATCGACGAAACCAAAATTGCACGTGATTGGCTGTGACACCATTCACAGCCGCCTGGCATTTTCGCTTTTATCGAAGCAAAATTGTAAAATATACCGAATTTTCTCTATGTTGACGTCTATCTTTTACGCGCTAAATCGCTAAATCGCAAATAAATCGATCAAATACAAAACTGTTAAAGAATTTTTTTTAGTACGGAATGTCACTTTTCCAAGGAGTATAAGTATGAACCTATGCGATCAATAGATCACGAGATATATATCATTAGAGCCATCTAAAGAAAAAATAATGGATTTCTTTTTTCTCAACCTATTATTATATATGTAGGTAAGAGAAAGTAAAAGTAAAAAATCTTTTTACATATTGATTTTATGTAAACCAAAAAACTGTCAAAAGCAACAGCAAATATATTAGCGATTAGATTAATTAGTAATAAAATGTGTTTATGTTGCAGAACAGCTCCAATGAGTCTGCCAGGAACAATTTCTTCAGGTCCTATTGGTATCAAGAAAGAACCACCTCCGCCTCCTCCACCAAGGCCCTATCGAACTCATGCTCGTAGCTCGTCATTAGATTTAAATCGACTTGGTAACCACTTAGCTTATTTTTATTATTATTTGCATGATGGTTCATCTTTATAACATATATTTTGTCATTTGTTATCCAATTTTGGCGATTTTTCTATATTTTTAATAATGAAGCGATTTAGGGTATTTTCCATTATAGACAAGAAGCTGAAATTACGATAGATGCATGCACCAAATAAGGCCCACCTAACGTTTGGTAATATTTGTATTTTTTTTTTAAAGGAACTATAAATGTTTTGAAATATTTAAATCATACTCTACAAAAAACCGATCATATGGAATTTTCTGCGCTAATTACTGACTCTGCCACTTAGAGCCATCTCTACAATTCGAAACTTTTGATCGTTACTAATTTAAAACATTTAAACACTTGCTTATATTATATTATGGTTTCCTTTTACAAAGAATAAAAAAAGGAGTTACTTGTCTTAGAGAAGAAATTGATTAATAGTCTAGAACAGTGATTCTCAACCTTGATATGTGTATCACACAAAAAAGCAATTACTTTGTTTATATCTATAATATTTTCCTTATTTAATTTAATTAAAATAGTGTTATTTTTCAGGAAAATCTACTTTGCATGGGACTCCTCCAATTCCACCAAGAGTTTCTCCCTCAATGGTAATGTATATTCAAATTTTTATCATAAAATATAGGGAAACTGGGGGCAGAATACGATATCGGAATACAACAGGATAGCATTGTTTTTTTTTTAGTGGATGGACATAAATAAATTCATTCGGAAAGAAGTTGAAGTAGATAGTAGGAAGTAGGGTGAATGGGAGTTAATGGGACCCATTCCCTTTTCACGAAACGTCGCAGGTGTACGAACTCATGTAATGTTGCTATAAGTGGTTATCTCGACTATGATACTTCCATGGATTTTCATATTTCTCGGATTTTGATCTAGTTTTCACACGTTTTAAAATTGAGATACCTTTCTTTTTCTTAATTCACATTCTTAGTATCACTTAAT